>PVIU01002498.1:50397-170880 GCA_004026605.1 Ondatra zibethicus | reverse complement strand
GGGGTGGGGGGTAGTGGGAGGGGACCGGGAGAAGGGGAAGAAAGGAAAAAAAAATTTTTTTTATCTTTAATTATGTTCTTGAATGGAAAAAATAAAACAAAACAATGTATGGAAAAAAAATAAAATAAATATATTTAAAAAAAAAGTTGGTTATTTTTATTTTCATTTTGTTTCTTTGAAAATTCTTTTTGAAATTGAAACATAAAGCCTATACATACTTATGAGTCACAATGTAATGCTTAAAAGCACATATACAGTGCTTGATGTTCAAATCAAGATAAACACATCTAATGTTCAATCAAAATAAGCATATCTATCTCCTAGAGTATTTTCCCTCCCTTCTTCCCTTCCTTATTTTTATTTTTCCAGGAGTGATCTCTAGCTTAGGCTGGCCTCAATCTCCTTGTGTACCTGAGGATGACCTTGAACTCCTGATCCCTGGCTTCCTCCTCCCTAGTGCTGGGACTGTAGCTGCCACACCCAGTTGCATTTGTCATTTCTTTGTGGTGAAAACATTTGGAATCCTTCTTCTAGTCTTGCGAAGTACATAACATATCATCACTGTCTGTAGTCAACCGATCATGCAATACAACACCAGAGCTGAATTCTTCTGTCTTTCTAGAACCAAAGAGAACACTGCCTATCAGACAGGCTCAAAGCAGCCCATTCCATTTCTCTCCACTGTTAAAAGACATGAGAAAGTGCACTATAGCGGTATATTATTTGTGTTTTAATAAATAAAGCTTGCTTGAAGATCAGTGCAAAACAGCCACACTAGTCAGCCATACAGGTCAGGCAGTGGTGGCACACACCTTTAATCCCAGCAGCCACACTAGTTAGTCATAGAGGCTGGGCAGTGGTGGTGCACACCCTTAATCCCAGCACTAGATAGGAATATAAAACAGGAGGAGAAAGGTCTCAGTCTCAATCTGAGGATTCATAGAGGCAGGATTGTCCATTTTTGGAGGAAGAGGTAAAAGCCAGTGGCTGGCTGCTTTGCTTTTCTGATCTTCAGGTTGAACCCCATTATTCGTGCTACAGGGCACTAATAAAGAACTAAAATCTGCTCCTATGGGAGAAAAAAAGACTCAGACTTTTATGTTCAAGCTGAAATAGTCTGGGACTAATTTACATCCCTTCTCTCAACATATACCCAGTTGTCACACTTTTATCATCATGTAAGAAGAGTCAAATATGAGCTTGCACTGCTTTGTACAACTTTATTAACAAACTGAAACAGACTCAAAGCCACAATTGAGCAGAAACACCTACCCCCACTTTAACAAAAACCTAGAACTCAGATATTTAGCATATTTTCTAGGACATAATACCATGAAACACATCATGTATTATCAAATCTAAGGCATAAACTATAATTTAAGATGCAACTATATACTGTCAACTAAATTACAAAATGTCACTAATTGTAGAGTGTGTTTTAATTCCTGGAACATCAAAGGTAGGAAACCACACGTCTTAGAATTGATAGCTGTGGCTGGCAATGTTTTCACTTAGAACAGAATGGTTAACTACCTTTTGCAATAATTCATAGATAAGAACGTTGAGACTGCCTTGCATGCTAAAACTGCTTTTTCCAACACATCTAAGACCAGAAAATAAACTAATGAAATCAGGTGCAAAAGGGCAAGAAATGAGACAAAAATTCACATGAATTCAAAGCCTTTCACTTTAACACACATGTTCATTCTCTGATCCATCTTTCAAAGCACAATGAGAATTTGGTTTTGAATCTAGACTCCCTGTTTGGGAATATATGTTTTTTCTTGGAATAAATCATGCTTACAATTCAAAGGCTATGATTCGCAGCCAGGGTTTATTTGGAACGGAGTGATAATGGAGATAGTTACAAAGCAATCTGAGTGTTTATAAGTTTTTATGGCTGTTTTTAAAATTTTACAGACTTTACCTAAACCTAATTTCACAGTGATGCTCAATCAGGCATCCTTTACTGGCACTTCTTAGAAGATACTAACGCATTCAAGCAAACGACAACCCTCTTTTCCCCTCTCTCCTTACTTTACTGTTTCCCTAGTCCTTCGTTCAATTAAGCCTGTAGCATATGTGACAGGTATGAGCTAGGTTGGTAACAAACAACAGACCATACAGCGTGAGGTAGGCAGCACTGTATCTGTCTCTGGGTTCTGAAGCTCCACTGTAGTCCCCTCCCACTGAAGGGATGAACACGATACGATGATGGGTTTTCTGAAGTGAAATCCTAAAAGACACCTCAACTTTCAGTGTTTTGTCTTTGGTCTCTTGTTTTGCAAAAGCAGATGTCATGTCATGAAGTCACTTAGCAACCTTGTAGAGAAGGTTCTGCGGCCTCCTGACAAGAGCCAGCAAAACTGACCAATCTATGAGTGAGCACAAGAGGTAATATTCTCCAGCTCTACCAATCCTGCTCACACTTGAACTTCAAACTCAAAATACTGGCTCCAGCCACTTGGCCATGCAACTCCAGATCTCTCCCTTAGAGAGACAGGATCTATATGGGTTAGGCCATGTTGACCACTGAAGTCACAGCAGAATAGACAAGCTTACCTTACGGCACCAGGAACCACAACATCCCTCCACTATCTTGTGTGCAGTCAGCAGGGGCGCCTTTCAAAGGGAAAGGCTCAATGGCTAAACAGAATCTTTCTCAGAATGGCTTTCTAGCTTCCTTTACTGCTAGGAGTTACTGAATTACCCTTTACATGTGAGGCACCTTCTCCCCTCATAACCACCTAGTAATGTACTCAAACCAGGAGAGACTAAAAGAGGGAGAAAGTACTGTATGGAAACGTACAGAAGTGGAGATGGAGACATCAAGTCCCATGTCGGCACTTGTTAGCATCAAGATGGCCAGGAAGGGCCTATTGCCAAGTCGCCTACTAGGAGCTTCCGCCTTAAGAGCTGCAGGTCCTTCTGCATTCTCTCTCCTTACAGTCCTCTCACATCACCACACTAGGAAAGACCAGCTAGAAAAGAATCTCTGAAGACCACGAGGAAATCTGTTTTGTTACAGAACAAATGAACACAGACCAAACAAGAAAAAGACATACCTAAAAAGACCAAGATGTCAAAACATTTAATCTGTCTTAGTCTGAAAAGCAAATCCACTCTCAGGAATATGCAAAAAGCCTTAAGTGAAGGCTGAGATAAGAATATTTTGTGGAATGCAAAGGGAGTAATGCATTTGTGAGGCGATGTTGGGTAGAACAGATTTAAGACCTCAAAATTCACAGCAGGGCAAAGGTGGGTTCTGATTTGCAATAACAGGAATAGATGTCTCTACTTAGATGTAGCCAACAAATAATTTATTTCTTATAAATAGTCACTAAAGCAACATTAATCACCTTAAATTTATAGGTAAGGACATCAGTAATTTGTACAGGATACGGAGAAAGGATTAATAAAAGAATGCTTTGCATATATGATATGATGCCTTGGGTTCAATTCCCGATCCTACAACCAACACCCAAAACAAACAAAAAGAATCCTTGCCCAAAAGGCATAGTTCCCTTGATCTCAGATGTCTCCTCCATTTCTAGGAAGTGCAGCCGATGTTCGTCTCTGTTCTCTCCTCTCCCACACCTAACAGGACCACTCTATCTCTCTGTATGAGAAGGTAGCAAGTTTCCCTAACTTCTTGTCTCTCTGGGCTGCAAACGGGGCAGGAAAAGTGCAAGTGGGATGACTCGATGGGTAAAGGCACTTGCTGTCATTCCTGGAACCCACGTGATGAGGAGAACCAAGTCCCACAGCTTGTCCTCTGACCTCCGCACACACGCAGTGACACACATGCAGCACATATAATGCATGCACATATACAAAATGAATAAATGGTTTTGAAAAATGAAGGCAAGAAACCAGGCGTGATGGTAAACGACTGCAATTCCAGTACTTGGGAAATGGAAATAGAACAGGAGTTCAAGGCCCACCTGGGTGACAGAAGACGCAGTGGGGAGAGGAGGAAGCCCCAAATGAAATGTGTGCTGTCATGAGCACTGCCATGTCAAGGACCCTAAAGCTTCAGAGCCATGGGAACAGGCGGAGCCTTCCTCTGGTCTGCGGGCAAATGTTGACAGTGTATACAGAAATGATCGACTACTCTTTCCTCCTCTGGGATGACTAGAGCCTGCGACCGCTCTGCTACAAATATGGCCTGTGAGATAAGTAAACCTGTGGTGGCTTGAGTAAGAATGGTTCCCACAGGTTCATAGATATGAACACTTTATCATCAGAGAGTGGCACTATGAGATGATTAGGAGGTATAGCCTTCTGGAGTAGGAGTGGCCTTACTGGAAGTGTGTCACTGTGGGTAGGTTTTGAGATTTCAAAAGCCCATACCAATGTCTCCCACTCTCTGCCCGCTGATCAGGATGTAGATCTCAGCTACTGCTCTCGTGCCATGCATGGCACCCTGCTGCCACCATGATGATAATGGACTACCCTCTGGAACTGTAATCAAACCCCAATTAAATGCTTTCTCTTCTAAGAGTTGCCTTGTCATGCTGTCTCTTCACAGCAACAGAACAGTGACTAAGACAGAATGTCTCCGGCAGAAAGCGTGGCCCACCCGACTTTCTGTATGTTCTGGAAGTCTGTTCAATCTTCATTCCCTCATTGCTCCTCAAGTTCCCAAACCAAGCTGTGCAGAATGCCGAGAGAACCTGACTCGGGTACCTAAAGAAGAGAGGCAGACAGCTACAGGGAGAAACGACAGGGAAACGTAGAGCTCAAAGTCAAGAACCTAACTGGGAAACACAGATGGTCTGCTTTTACCCCTCACCCACCATATCAGCTAAAGGGCAAAGCCATCAGAATGGAGAGCAGAGGATCCAAGAGACCTTATAAACATGGAGCAGTTTCTCGCCTTAAACAAAGCTGCATAAGCAGATAAATCTCACAGAAAAGAGAGGTAGGGGCAGAGCAAATCTATTTTAAAGACTCCTTCCTTTTACAATCACAATGTGCACTTTACAAGTGTCCTGATTGGGGTATTTCCACTGCCATCTTCTGCCCCTGTTGTTGGCCTCTTTCCACATCTAATTCCGAATTTTCTTCTTCGCTGAATAGATCCAGCCAAGGCGAAGAGACAATTATATGGCAAAAGAATGAATGAGTTTTTTTTTTTAAGATCTCTTATAAATAACTATCTGCAGAAATCTTGAAATAGCAGTGGATAAAGAATTGTCATCCAATCTACAATACTAACAATATGAAGACCAAAAAATTAAAACATAAAAATAGTAGGCCATGTAATGGCTATTCATGAGTCCGCTGGGAAATTAAAAATAGGCATAGCCTCATCCCAAGTTCAATAGCAACCTAAAGATTTGCTTAACAGTTTGATTTCCTAATAGTATTCTAACCTGCAGCCAAGGTCTTTAGCAGAGGGACCACTTGTCAAAAATGCTCTCAAATAGCTTCACTAATGTTTTATCATCATTAAATGCCTATGACAGAATAGATCTCCTGGCTTCTCACTGCCAACCGACTATCAATGGTAGAGAGACAGCATGGCTCCAAAGGCTTTATAGCAAGTACAGTGAGTGACACTGTAGAAACAGAGATGAGCCAGCACACTGTGGAGTACTGAGCCAGAGTACTGGCTCCCCAGAGAACATGAGAACAGACCTACAGTCAGGGTCAGCTGAACCTCTGAGACAGGGTGGCAAACCTTGATACTCACCAAAGGTGCCAGCAGAAGCCCACAAGCAATGCACATACAAAACACATGTACATGTATGCATGCAAGAAATTTAATAAAGACTTAGAAATATTTCTAGTGACGACTAAGCAACAGAAAAAAGGTATATTATCTAGAACATCATTCTTCTTCCCTTTTTCTTAGTAGAAGATGCTGCAGTCTGTGTTACACAAAGGATAACTCTAGCAGAAAATAAATTCCATAGTCTTATCAAGGCCCTAACATTGTCTTTCTGATAATTCATAATACATAGCCAAAGAAGCATGCCAATACTAATTAGTGGCCAGAGGATATTTTGCAAGGCTATACAGTAGTTAAGAAAGCAGTAATAGTCATTTGTGTTCTTGGTTGTTTGGTCAACTTGACATATGAGATCTTCACCTTTTCCAGGAAGTCAGTTTTGACAATACCAGTCACCTTAAGAAACAGTCTTGGGAGTGAAAGAACCATTGAGGAGAGGCAATGGTGCTTGCTTTGCAACCATGGGGACCCGAGCTCAGATTCCCAGCACCCAAATAAAAAGCTAGGTGTGTTTATACAGTTGCTTATACCTCCAGGGCTGTGGGTGGAAACATGAGGATTACAGATGCCTGCTAGAGCCAGCCTAGGAGATTTGGTAACTTGGTCTGCTCCTTGGTGTGTATGAGAAAACACCAGGCCAAAAGTGATGTGTCGTGACAAAGGCATCAGTGAAGGAAGTCAGGGCAAGAAACAGCCCAGGAGCACTTGCCCAGAGATGGCATCATCCACAGTGAACTGGGTCCTCCCACATCAATCATTAGCCAAGAAAATGACCCATAAACATGCCACTGACTAGTCTGTGAAGGCAATTCCTGAACTGAGATTCCCTCTTTCCAGGTGACTCTAGTTTGTAACAAGTTGACAAAAGCTAACCAGTACAGTGAGAGATTGTCTCAAGGAGAAAAGTGATGGAGCAGAATACTTGACTTCCTCCTCTGGCTTCCCATTGTGTGCACCTGCATTCACACTCAACACACACACACACCCCACACACACAACACACACACACAATACACTACACACACATGCACAAACTCTACACACACACACACACACCCCACACACATAACACACACACACACTACATACATAACACACAAACTCCACACACACCACATAACACACAAATTACACACACACACACACACACCCCACCATACACATAACACAAAACTCCACACATACATACACCACACCACACACACACACACACACCGCACACACACACGATGGGAGGGTGATCAGAGGGAGAGGGAGGAAAGAAGGAAAGTACCAGGGTGTGGGGTGATTTTTACTTCTTCATTTTGCTGATTTGTGGTCTCTTTCCACAATTAACACAAAAAGCTGCTGTGATTGTCACATACAATGTAAGTGGCACAAAGGCAAACAGTACACAATTCACAGTAAAAAAAAAAAAAAAGTCACTTGCAGCTCTGTCTGAAGGGGCAGCATTAACTCCGAGGTCAAGGTTCACTTCCAGGTCATGAGGGGTTTTGCTTGTTTCACTTAGGCTGTGGTCAGATGCTTGTCGTGCTCACACTTGCACACCATGGCCATTTTCCACAAGGTTCCAATAGGAGCCTACAAATTGCAGCATGTTGCTGGATGTCTCAAATGCAGCTTGGGACAGTCTCTGTCTCTGCCTGGATGTACCTCAACCTTCACTTGAAGAAAATTCCCAAGGCTTAAGCTGGAACCTCTCCTTCTCTGTTCCCTCTAAGAGCCTCGAGTCTGGGAAGTGTAAATAGGAATACCCCACATGGCCCATCCAGACCCACAAACACCAGGCAGGCCTCATTGATACAGAGATAACATCTGTGAATCACACACACACAAACAAAAAACAAAACAAAACTCAGAAAAGGCCCTGCCACAAAGCACTGTGAGAATCATGCTCCTAATAATTTTATCAGGTCAAAGAGGCTAATTAAAGAAAAAAAGAAGATGAGGAGGTGGCAAAGAACCTTTATACTCTGCAGTAACATATCCCACTGGTATGTTATATTTACATTTAATTTAGGCCAAATACAAATCTAGCAAATCTCTTCATCAGTTAAATGTTGCCTTCAAAGGGACATGAGGACATAAATCCCAGAGTCAGCACTCACACGGCAATTTCCAAAGGCGCTGTCCCAAGGGTACCTGTTTACCAGAGGAAGGGCACAGCCAGAGAGGCAATTAATGTGGAGGGCTGGTGAAGGACCAAGCATGCATGGAAGCTCAGCTTTTCATCCACTCTTCACTCAGCCAAGGAAGGGGGAGGGAGTGGGAGTACTACTTACTGACAGTGAGGCAGTAACTGTCCCAACCTTGTCCCATGGGCTCTCTTTAATTTGTTTTTTTTTATAGCATCTAAAACAAAATTTTTTGACTATACATTCTTACACATACACACAAACGCATGCACACACAGACACACAGGTATACATGTATGTATATATCTAAAGGAATAGCAGTATACACACATGTATGCTCATATCTACAGGAACAGCAGTACACACACACACACACACACACAAAATCACAAACCTCATGATGCTCCATAAATTTCTATTACATCAGGAACAAAGAGTCCAGTCCTTTTAGAGTGACCACACGGGGCATTGATCCTCTATACTTTCCAACAGTCTACAGTAATGAGTTACATATTTCTCATGTTTCCTTTTATTATCCATATAGATCAGGGCAAAGTCCAGTTGAGAGAGTCATGTTTTGGCTAGCTTGCATAATGCTTTAAAAAATGTTTTAAAGCAACTTAGCTAGGTATGGCTATGCAAACCTTTAATCCTAGCACTTATGAGGCAGAGGCAGTCAGATCTCTGTGAGTTTGAGACCAGCCTGGTCTACACAGGGAGTTCCAGGCTAGCTGGGGCTACAGAGTGAGATCCTGACTCAAAACAAACAAATAAAAACAACCCAAGCAAGCAACAAACTAGCCATTAGGCAAACTAGAATTTATTCATTAAAAAAAAGGATAAACAAAATCTTGTTTGCACATTCAATTGTGGATTTCCAGGTAGAAATACTGACACGTGCTATGTGAATAATCCCAAAGGACGACTGGCTGAGTGGCCGCAAGCAGCTCAGAAAGACAAATGTCCTATGAACTCACTACTATGGGATCTCCACAGGCATCACGTTAATAAAGACAAATGAGATTAGCAGTCTGCAGTCTCTGAAGGGAGGGAAAGGATTGTTCATTAGGTATGAAGTCTAATTTTGTAAGATGCAAAGAAATCTGACTGAAGGTTGGTTGCACAATTGTGTGAATGTACTTAATATTGTGAACTATTATGCACACTTAATGATTAAGATGGAGGGCTCAGTGAGGTACACATTGCTATTGCAAAGGGGATCTGGGTTCAGTTCCCAGCACCCACACAGTGGCTCACAACCACCTGTAACTTCAGTTCCCAGCCTCCTTGTCTAGTAGACACAAACTAGAAGACATACACATTCAGACAAACACTTAGATACATAAAATAAAAATAACTCCTTTTAAAAGATGGTGTAAACTCTATATTATGTATATATAGCCCAGGTTTAGAATTTAGCTGACAATCTCAAAACGGGATAGGTAACAGGAAAAAAAATATCAAATTTCCAACTTCTCTTTAAAACTGAGACGATCTGGCAATAATGAGACTATGCTACAACCTGGCACTGGACGGCCACAGGAAGAGCAACCATTCCTCTCAACAGGTTCTGGGTCTCCCCAGTTCCCAGAATCTCTTGGTTTATAAGGAAGGCTCTGAGTTTTATCTCCAGCACAAAGGGAAAAACAAAGTGAGCTTATCGTATCTATCTGATTATTGCACTTGTAAGCTAAAAAAGAAACCCTATGCAATTACTCTATGAACATGGAAAACCCATTTGAGAAATTCCAGTACTGACTGGGTGCGAGGGGAGCAAGAAAGGGAAAATAAATAACTTTTGGCAAGCTATGAGAAGGAGCGCTTCCCTTGCAATAACAAATGGGAGACCCCTAACTGCTCTCCTCTATCCCACCCAAGGTGTCATTACAAGAACTGCCAGGCAGCATGACAAAGAAAGTGAAGGAAACAAAAGACAAGTAAAATTGGAGAAGGCCATGCAGCCTGCCCATTTCTCCCAGATGGCACAGTTACCTGTGGCCAAGGCTGGCACCTGGAGAAATTTCCATGACTAAGCCAGGTGGGGCACTTCCCAACCCCCATCTGCTTATGTATTAAGCACTGCTTTCCCTACGGCAGGCAGCGAAGCCACCACCACACAGACCATCCAACCCACAGCTGAAAATACCTGCTAAAGGACTCTGAAGAGAAAGGTTTCCAACCCCTGATCGATGCAGACAATCTGATTCAATCTGTAATATTACCGATCACAAGATGTATTTCTATCCACTTACAATAGGTAGTCAGAACTGAAACGCTGAAGTAGCATTTATTGAAGCATCAAAAATATGTAATATTGAAGACTAAACGTGACCACATGGTAAAAGGAAAGATTGGACTCTTGAGAGTTGTCCTTTGTCCTCCACAAGCACTCCCTGATGTAAACAGGCCCCAACCACCTCCCACACACAAATACTAAAACGAACAAAAAAAATTAAAAGGAAGAAACAAAAGCTTTAAAGATTCACCTTATTTGAGGGCAGAATATCTCCATCCTGTAGTGTTGGGGATACTAGACCAACAGGCTGGTCTGTTCTACCAAGAGCCCTGCATAGGCCAGGTAAGCTGTACCACTTAGCTAAACTCCAAGCCCCATAGGCATAGTTTTTAAACTCTGCGTCTAGATAGTCAATATAATCCTAACCAAAATTCCACCTTATGTTTGTAGCACTAGAAATAGTGATTCTAAAAGTTTTGTTGAATTTTACTGCAGAAGATCTCCAATGACCAAAAGGAATTTGAAGATGGAGGGGAAGCTTTATATCTAATTTCCAGACTTATCAATTTCCAATTACTAAGGCAATGCTATTCTACTCTGGGAACAGAAGAAACAATCCAAATACGCATATGCACCTCAAATGCAACTCGTTCATGCAGACAGGGATACAAATACAATACAACGGAGAAACGAAACGTTTTCAATAAACGGTAGAAAAACAACTAAATTTCTATATTAGACGCAAACAACAAAAGACAAAAACAAAAGCCAACAAGAAGACAGTATGATTCATGTCTTTAATCGCAGTACATGACTTTAATCCCAGCACTGGGGAGGCAGAGGAAGAGGCAGGCTGGTCTGTTCCACCTAGCAGCTTGGAGTACATATGAGACTGTTTCCCATCTCTACCCCCACCCCCCAAAAAAATTCAAAGTGGATTGGAAATATAAGTAAAATCACAAACTACAAAAGTTATAGAGACGGGAAAAACCCCTTCTGGCCCTCCATTGCATGAAATGTGATAGCAAAGCATGATCCCTGCACGTAGATACAAGGACTAATTTGGACAGCAACAAAATCCAAACTTCTATTTTCTAAAAGACACATAAAAGCATGAAAACACAGGCATGGCCTGAGAAATAATACTTGCAAACCAAATATTTGATAAAGGACTTTTATTGAGAATATATAAAAAATTTTATGAACGCATTAAGAAAATACCCAGCATAAAGGAGCAAAACATTTCAATATACACTTCAAAAAAGAAGACACATGAACAGCAAATGAGGACATGAAAAGGCTCAGCATCATCTGTCACCAATAATGAAACAGCACTATTCACTATTAAAGATTAAAGTTAAAAAGAGTAGCCAAGGGGCTGGAGAGACAGTTCAGTGCTTAAAAGCCCACACTGCTCTCACGGTGGACCTGAGTTCCCAACGACCACAACTGCCTGAAACTCTTGCTAACAAAGATCTGACACTTCTAGCCTCTGCTCGCAGCACAATTCAGTAATGTGTGGGTCTGTACCCCTCCACCTCACAGGCATACATAATCTTAAAAATAATAAAGTAAAAGACTGGCCAAGCCCACGCTTGTTGAGGTCTCATACACTACCAGGTGGGGATGTAAAATGCAACAGGCACTCTGGAAATGCTGGTGTATTGCTTAAAATTTTCAGATGAAGTAACATTCAGCCATTCCGCCCCTAGATACTCACAGAAGAGAAACAAAAGCCCAAATCCATATAAAGATTTACTTGCAGATGTTCATAGCAGCCCCCAAATAGAAATAACAAAAATGCTCATCAGCAGAGAAGTAGGTAAATTATGGTATCTCCATATAAGGAACACAAGTCTACTTGGTAATTAAAGAGGGAGCTACAGCTACATGCTACAACATGAATGAATCTCAAATAAATATGCCAGTGAATAAAGAAAACCTAATTCATTGTTATGCTTTGATTTAAGCCAGACTGGTTCCTTCATAAAAAGAATACATATTACATGACTTCGTTTGTGTAAAATATCCACGAAAAGCAACTTAATGCATTGCAATAGGAAATATATTGGGGCTGGAAAGATGGCTCAGCAGTTAAGAGCCGTGATTGCTCTTCCAGAGGACCAGAGTTCAATTCCCAGCACTCACATGATGGCTAACAACCACCTGTAACTACAACATTAAGGGATCTAACACCCTCTTCTATCCTCTGAGGGGGACTGCACATATATGATGCAGACGTACATGCAGTCAAAACACACTAAATAAAAATAACTCTAAAAAAAAAAAAAAGAAAAATTTAAAAAAGAAAACACGTATCATTGTGTGGGAATGTAAAAAGTACAGGGTGTAAGAGTGATTATAAACAGGTACAAAGAAACTTACAGAAACAAAACCTGTGGTTTTGTCTCCTCCACATCTCCCTGTCTGGTTACATTGCATGGTTTAACTCCTGAGTACCAGTTATTCTTTTGCTTCAGCTTTTCAAGCAGACAGGAACAGAAACATATACAACTGGGCCTAGGCTTTGATCATTCTTAATCACCGTGATGGCCTCAAATTTTTCATACACTAAATATGTACAAGACATTGTTTATCAAATCTATCTCAATAAAGAAGTCTTTTAAAGATCTTTAATGTATATGAAATTTTAAATGTTTTTAAATAATCTGGTACATTAATAAAAACAAGTTTTATACAATTGAATCTACACAATACATGATCAACATTTTAACCTAAAATTTTTCATTTTGGGTTTCTTTTTCGTATCTCAGTCTCTACACAATCAAGCCAACATGTATTAGACAATCCTAATAGAGATTTTCTAAAGATTCGTTTCAGGGCACTAATGTAATCACCATAACCACATCAGTATTATAATGTATCTGGCATTCTAGCATGAAAACTAGTGGTGATCCTATCAATCCCATGCAGTTACTAGTATAAATCACTGTGCTCTCTTTCTGGATTCCCATTCTAACAGACTCGAGTTAGGCTCACCACTGCCATTCCAGGAGATTAGTGCAGGCTGCTGACTACAGTAAGCACTTGATTCTCGCCATAACCTGGCTTTCTCTGTCATCCTGTTGCCTTGCTCCAATGAAAGAAAATGAGCACTATATTTCTGCCCTTGAATTTAAATAATGCTTTCCTCTAAGAGCCAATTCAGGACTCATACATTCCAGGAATTCTCCTATTGACTAACTCAGGTTTTAATAAGCCTGACTTTTTCTGAATCCGGTCAACATTCTTCTATGCGAGACATTACCACACTCATTATCTGCTGCCAGGATTACCCCTGGAGCATCTCTCTTCTCACCTGAAAAATGGTTGAGCCAATATCTATATTGAAGAGTTGTCATGGGGGCTAGAAATGATATACGGTTATTGAGATATATGTTCCAAGAACAAAGACTTGCTTAATTTATATAACTAAAGCATTCAGAATAGTGTCAGCATGCAGTATATGTTCAATATATATCTATTAAATAAAGGAATATGTAAAAGGTCTTTCATATACTACAACACACACAAAAGGAAGTTCAATCCGTACACATAGTCAGTATTACTTATGTAAGAACTGAATTCATGGATTCACCTTAGATGTTTTTTATGATGGGTACAATCATAATTTCTATATCAGAAGTCAAGGATGGAACCAAACCACAGGGAAGCAAATGATGCATGTCCATAGCACTCCAAAGAGTAAAACAAACAAAAACTTTAGTAATTTCAAGTAAAAGTGGTTGATACCACACACACACACGCACACACACACCACAATCAATGCAAGGAGTCTGATGAACTTATGTCTTAGTTACTTTTCAATTGCTCTGAAGAGACATGACGACTGAGACAATTTCTAGTGGAAAGTGTTACTGGAGCTTACAGGTTCAGGGGATGAAATCATGGCCATCACGGCAGGAACAAGGTAGAAGACAGGCATGGCCTTAGAGCAGTATCTGAGAGATCACATCTTGATCCACACAAGCACACTGAGAATGGTGTGGGCTTTTGAAACCTCAAAGTCCACTCCAAGTGACACATCTCTTCCAACAAGCCCACACCTCCTAATCCTTCCCAAACAGCTCTACCAGCTGGAGACCAAGTATTTGAACACATGAGCTTATGGGGACCATTCTTATTCAAACCATAAGTGAGTTTTATATGAAGGTAAGATCAGTACCAGAGCCATGCTGAAATTCAAAGACATCCTAGGAAAAAAAGAAAAGGCATAATTACTATCTATCTTTACTTAAAATATTATATTTTAGTTTTGAAATTTCATATATGTTTTGTTTGTTGTTTGTCTGCATGTGTGTCTATACACACATGAGTGCTTGTGCTCACAGAAGCCACAAGAGGGCAGTAAATCCCTGGAATTGGAGTTACAGACTGTTGTGAAGAGCCAGACAAGGGCTGGAAATTAAACCAGGGTCCTCTGGTAGAGCAGTCAGTACTCTATACTGCTAAGCCATCTCTCCAACCCTTAAAATGATGTTAAAGCATCACCCTAAAGTGCTACATGATTAATAACAGTGCTCTCAAGTTGCATGCCTCGCCTTCCTTACCCCAACCTGCCATTCACAAGAAACCCAAACCTGCCTTAGGATGTCCTATTTAAACTCTCCAACGTGTATAACAGTCGGCTCTGCTTAAGCTCAAAGCTGCCAGTCTTTTCCAATGTGAGAAAAGCTCACTGCTTCTGCAGGTGAGCCCCAGGATGAAGCTGGCTTATGTTAAAAGAAGGCCCCTCAGCTCAGTGAGGTAGTGATGTGAGGAGATTTATGTCTCCCAGCTCAGTCCCCCTCCTGGTACAGCCTCTAGGCATTTGGGCCCCGGCACACAGCTTCCCCCACCCGTGCATTCCTTCTTGTGAGCGATGCATCACACCTGTCTCAGGGTGTCTGTCTCAATCTCACACATGCACACACTTGGCTTGTGCCACATGAATGAATAAATGTAGGGATAATGTGGCTCTCCTGGGAATGCAACACTGCGCACCATACCTTGGCTCTCTCTCAAGGACCCTGCAAGCTGAGGGAGGAATCTGCCCGTAGTCAGGAATGCCAGCTCACACAAATCACTAGCAATGTCCTCAGACCACCAGGAAGAAAGAGGCTCTGGCACCCAGGCTGTGCATCGCATCTGCTTTCCTTAACTAATCACTTCATGTTGCTTCTTAAAAGTTCACAGTTTTATCCTGAGACGAAGGAGCGCCATTTCTGCCAGGAATCACATGCAGAAACATGGTTCTGTTTTGTTTCTGGACATACTGTATTTGATAAAATTAGAAGGAAGTTGTCATACCAGCACTCTCATAGGAGGAGGAGGGGGTTTTCAGGCAGCTATAAGATGCCCAGTAAAGAAGACATAAGGAAACAGTTTTTTGTAGGTTCCAAATCCCACTTGCGACACTGATCCAGCACCAGAAATGGAGGAGCTCAGTGCCAAGTGCTATTGAAAACTTGGTCACAAGGGACAATGAAGTCTCCCTGGTCCAAGAGTTTCTCAATAAGAACAGATGCCCCTGCAAGTTCTCTTAAATCTTCTCTATTCTGGAAGTCCACAAAACACAGACACAATGGGCACTGGACCACAGTAATGGACAACTGGGTCAATGGGAATGGCCATAACGCGAACAGTCTTAAAGTACTGCCCAGCCCCACTGCTGTGTGGGTCCTGAACTCAGAGTATCCAATTCTATGAGGTCAATGCAAGTATTTTTGAGACAAGGTAACAGAAACTTAACAAAACCTAGTGTCACAATGGCACTGAGGTTAGGAAGACATCAGGTGGGCCCTACAGCTAAGTTTCTGCCAAGGTACCGTACGCACAGCACCTTCTGCTGCCCATTGCGCCCAGTCACTGAGTCCAAGACAAAGACGTATGTGAACTTTGTGCAGCTCCCCTCTGCGGTGAGTGGGGCAGACCTCTCCACCTGCTATCAGATGCCATCTCACCAAACTTGCTGCTGAAATGTCAAAGCACTCAGTTCTAGAGCCAGCGAAGAAGGTGAATGAAGCATGGCTTGTAAAGACCTCACTAAAAAAGAAAACAGCACCATCTTTCCCAGGACTTTGGCTGGGTTATGGTCATGGGATCTCCAACGACATCGCACAGTAACATGGAGGCACTCCGACAGCTCAGGTCAGCATAGTGCCTGCCGCTGCTACTCATCTCAGAGAGAGGAGAGGGGAATGGAAACACAGACCATCAACTGATAAACAGGTAATGAATGTGTGGAACACTTACACAGTGGAATAATATCCAACTGAGGGAAAATGAAGCTTACAGGTTAATGGATTGAACTGGAAACCACCATCTTGAGTGAGAAGTCAGATACAGAAAGACAAACCACATGCTTTCTCTGAAATAGAGATGCTAACTTTTAAGCTTCAGTTACGTGTGTTTCATTTGGAATGCCCATAGAGGTTAGGACACTCGTAAAGGGCCATGTAGGAGTAGGGACTCTTTCAAGCAAGGGGAGACAGAATATAATGGTTGAAAGAATGGAGAGATTAAGGGGGTGGGGTAGGAAGGAAGGGTAGATGAGGGAATGCCAAGAGCAATAACTAACAAAATTTCTTTTAGAAAAGCCACACACACACACACACACACACACACACAAATTAACCTATAACCACATGCTACCAAATAAAAACCCCAATGCAGGAATGAGTCACTTCTTTGTGAGTTGTTGGTCAATGGGGCTCCATTTGCCTACAAACATTACAGATTATTATCATTGATTTTGGTCACCTCCTTCCAGAATTTGATGGTAAGATCCTATTGATGAAGACACCATACCCCTGATTCATAAAACACAGAGGTTAACATGGCTGCCTAAACAAAACCTAAACAACATCCCAACATAGATAGGACAATCTTTCTCAGGGATGAGGCCCTTAACTGATTATCCAATACCAAGTGGTCAGCCGTAGAAACAAATGCATATACATGTAAAATTAAACAGACGCAGCAGGTTGCATTTATGCCTATATTTGCATATATATCTGTGCTGGACAGTTTTATATCAAGTTGACAAAAGCTACTCATCTGCGAGGAGGGAACTCAAAGATAATGCCTCAGTAAGATAGGGCTATAGGTAAGCCTGTAGGGCACTTTCTTAATTAGTGATTGACGGGGGAAGGCCCAGCCCATTGTGGGTGATGCTACCCCTGGGTTCTATAAGAAAGCAGGCTGAGTAGTCCAAAATGAGCAAGTCAGTAAGCAGCATCCCTCCATGACCTCTGCATCAGCTTCTGCCTCCAAGTTCTGGTCCTGTTTGAGTTCCTATCCTGACTTCCTTCAGTGATGACTATGATGTGGAAGTGTAAGTCAAATAAACCATTTCTTCCCTGTTACTGTAGTCATGGTATTTCATCACAGCAATAGTAACCCTAACTAAGAAAATATCAATAATAACTAAAGAACAAGAGGACATGAATGAGAGAAAGTGAGAATGGGGTACATGAAAGCCATGAGGGAGGGGAAATGATGCAATATTTTCATTAAAAATTTAACAAAAGAACAACAAAAATCTATATTGGAAAACGCTTGCTGGCTTTTGCAGTCCTGGAAGGTGTTAGGCATGCCGCTTTCCTGTAATGACCCACCACTTCTAAAGAGAAGTAATCATCAGCCTCACCCAGTTGTGAACCCTGTGAGCCACAATAACAACCTATCTGGTAAGAGGTGCTCAATGATGCAATAGTGGTACTCATAGTATGAACATAACTACTTTCTCACTGGATTTAAGGCCCACTTCATATGCCTGGCACTGTAAATGAGATCAATAACCTGTGGCAAGATAGGTCACAGGTCCTAGGAGAAAACCCACTAGCTCTAAAACAACTAATGACATTGCTATACCCAAAGATGAGTTTATGTCTCGACCCTCACCAGAGATTCTTCCTACATTAGAAAGCAATTAGTAGAGACTACAACTAGTCAGTGTGTGTAAAATAAGAAACTTCAGGATGCTGAGCCCTAAATAAGACATCTATATTACACTGCTCCCTTAAAGGATCAAAGATCTTAGCGGGTCAGAGATGATGGCTTATTATAAGGATGGCTTATTATAGTGTCTGTTAGTTTTGTTCTGGTTTTTGCATACAACAACGCAGATGCACATAAGAACTCAAAGCAACTTGTGACAGCATGCACAAGACTTGGGCAAGTCCAGGCTAGACAAAACTCCAACATGTGGGGTAGGTGGCACACTCCACCTCTACTGAGGCGCTATGTGATAGCTTCGGGGAAAGAGTCAACTTAATGTGTGACCTCTGGTGTATGGGCTGCATTCCAGGATAGGAACCACACACAGGAGTAGTTGGCTACCACAGAGCTGACTTAACTTACGTAAAACAGACACAGAAACAGAACGAACATAAAGCTGGGCAGGCGGTGAGGTGAGGGTAGATCTCAGAGGAGTTGGGAGAGGAGATGACTATAATAATACACTGTCTGAAATTCCCAAGGAATAAAATATTAGGTTTTAATTTTTTTTTTAGTTAATAAAAAAAAAGAAGGATGGGTGTAGTTTAAGAACAGAGTGTTTGAAAGGCCCTGAATATAATTCTCAGCCCTGGAGAATGAAAAAAGTAGTTAATGAAACTTGACAAAGTCACTTCTAGTCTTTATTAACGTATTTTTTACTATGATAAAACTATAATGGTCACACATGTTCTTATGACTATCAACCAGAAATGATGGCACACGCCTACAATCCCTGTAATCCCTGCACTCCAGAGGCAGAAACAGGAAATCTCTAAGTTAGAGGTCAGTCTGATCTACATAGAGAGTTCCAAGGCAGCCAAGGTTACGTAGTGAGACCCTGTCTCAAAAAGATTATCAGTTCCTCAAAACAAAACCTTTTTTTTCTTCTGTCTCATATACTAGTCTATCCCAAGACTGAGTCTGAATCTATTGCTGAGTAAATGCTCCCAAATAAATACATAAATAAAGAGATAGATAGTTAGATAGACAGACAGACAGGCAGGCAGGCAGGCAGGCAGAATGTTTGGCAAAGAAACCCCCCATACAAGGAGAAAATAGCTATAATGAAGCAAAACTCTCTATCACTGAGCAACAGAGAAAGCAACTGATAGCTACTCTCAGACATTCCAGAATGTATTCTAGACTTAATTTGGGACTCGACTATACAAAGTATTTATATCCCTTTCCACTCCAACTAGCATTTTATTCCTGTTTGATGTCAGCATCCTTTCAGGTTCTCTTTTGCCTCAAGTGCATTGTCAGCTAACAGTGCCAAAAGTGAGGAAGAGATTCAAAGTTAAACACCAGAGCTGCCTCCTGAAGTTCAACTTTGGTGGAATAAAAAAGACCCCTAATGAGATAGGTCTCCCTACCACAAGTCACGTTTCTTAAGTAAGTCAAGCAGAGTGAAGGCTGATCACAGCTGTGCCCACCTAGAAAGATTTTCTACCAAAGAACAAATAGCAAAGCGAACTAAGATGACACCACACAAAAGGTATAATCAAGCACCTTGGAATCCTACAGAGGACAAGAAGCCCCATAACATCACTAACTTTCTTTCTATATTTTTTCTTACAAAGCATAAAAAAATTCTAAATATGAAAGCATACATTTCAATGCAATCTGCCCCAGCGCAGTAAATGAGAACTGTTCCACCTTTTTTTAGTGTAGAGGGCAAAATCACGCCATCCTTCCTTCTATACAGTCCATCAAACTTTGCCTTGAGATCACATTCAGATCTGCTGGCTTCCTCCACATCTGACAGCTGTATGGACCTGCACACCGGCCTTCATCACCTAAGCTTCTCTTCCTACAGTCTGCCAGTCAGAGCCTCCTGAGTTGTCTCCTGAAGTGCTAAGTCACAAGGGAGTCTCTCAACACAAGGGCTCAGCATCTTGCCAGGGATGATGGCTAGAGGGTTGTGTGTACAGCGCTGCACACCAGCAGGCTAGAACTCTCCTGCAGAGTATCACTTCTTTTCAGAAAAGTAAGCTGGACTACAGAAGATCTGTATTCAAATCCTGTGTTAAAAAGCTGACGTTCCCTTCGGATTACATTCCCCCACTCAACCTCATCTTCTAACACTCCTTTCCCCCTTGCCCCACTCTGCCCCAGCCCCACTGCCCTCCCTTACTGATGATCAAACAAGTCAGGCAGACGTCGGCCTCTTTGACTTTGCACTGATTACTCACTAAACTGGGAGCAACTCACCAATACCCTCATTTCCAGAAGGAAAACAGATTTGCTCCAACTCATCTGATCACCTTCCTGGTTGAGAATCTGCCACTCATCTCCACCTCCATCCTCCACTCTGCCTTTTCCTCAACTCAAGAGGATAACTGTCTTTCTCTCATTCCTCTATTTGTTGAGAACATAAGAAAGTACCTCAAAGATGGTGGTTGTTTAGGAAATATTTACTGAATTCCTGAAGGTGTACCCGAGTACACAAACACAGCCTTCATCCCTGTGGATTCGAGATTACAGTGATGATTGCTAAATAAGTGGTTTGGCCTCTATAGCTTCCAAATTCTCTGTAGGTTAGCCATTCATTGCAATTGAGTGTCTTAAACCGTACAAGAATATACTATTTGCTCTTCAATTCAAGCTTAGCAGGAGTTTGTTGGGCTTTTCTACTCTCTACCGCTAACCTAGAAGGCACACCCCACACAGCTACACACTCAATAATAGAATATTACAAGGAATAAAGGTCTTGTCTGGGTCCTTTATGAACCTACATGACAGATTTGGGGATGGGAGAAGGGAAAAGCAGGCATAGAGAAGAGACTCAGGCCTGGGTTGGTTCTTCTCCTAAAGGTCAGGTCCACGCATCACAGTGGGCAACAATACACAGAAAGCTCTCTCAGTGCTCTTGGAAAGAGAGTAGAGTGGGTGTCTGTAAGCACACCACAACAGCACTCACTGCAGGTGAGAGCCCTTGGATCTGCTATTAGGCACGGCACATCAAAGACAGGCTCTGGGGGTGGATGGAGGAGAATGGCGGAGCATTCTGATCATGAGATCCAGGTCAAATACAACTTCTGCAAGGAGCAAGCTTTTCCAAGGAAACTACTGGGATTTTCCTTTGCATTCTGACCTTGTTACCTCATTTCTCCCACCTGAACCTCACACCAAAGCCATCGTCACGAGCAGGCGTCTATGGCGAGCACACGGTTATTACTGGTCCCAAGCCCCTCTTATGGTTAATACTCAAATGTTTGCTTTAAGGGGTGCAAGTTTTTCCAAAGAAGGACACACTTCCATCAGCGAGTGAACATTGGCATAGGCTATGATTTTGACTTCTTGAATTTTTGAAAATTGTGAGTGCAAATATCACACAAACATTATATAATCTCTCTCTCTTAGAGAGATAATAAGGACCCAGACATATTTTTAAAACACAAAGATAACATTAAAAATAATCCAAGAGGGTGGAGACACGGCTCCAGGGTTAACTCTTGCAGAGGACTTGGGTTGGGCTCCCAGCACCTATATTCACGACTGACTGTAATTCCAGTTCTGCACTCTCGGGCACAGACCTACACACATACATAATTTAAAAAAATCTAAGAAAGAATAGATCTCTCTGAATTTGAAGCCAGCCTGGTCTACAAAGCGAGTTCCAGGACAGCCATGGCTGTTATACAGAGAAACCCTGTCTTGAAAAACAAAAAGCAAACAGCAAAAAACCAAAAACAAACAAAAGAAAGAATCCAAGCTAAACAAATAAATTAACTGAACAATTAGTTTATTCCAACTCAACATTGTGTCTTATCCTGTCACCAGATCTCAACTCAGATGTTTCATATCTGAAATGCCCCAACAGTTGCCTGTGGCTTAGGACTTACAGCCCCTGGTCGATGTGAGCACGTGTGTTAACTGTTACATGTGAGTACACGAGTACACATTTCCCCAACTCTACTGGTCCTCTCTGAGTCACGCTTTTTAGCTATCTCAGAAGCGTTTCAAATTCCTCCCAATTTAGGACAGCCTTCATCTCAGCTCCCAGCTATTTCTTGGAATGCAGTGACATGCATGAAGTGACAGTGGGAATGGGCTGCTCTGTGGACGGGAGCTGTACTGCAAATAGTATTTGTGCTTTTCTGACCTCTAAGAGAAATTGTTTCCTTAAGCTTCCTTTTACCAGTGGCATTTCTTGCAATGACACACTAATGTATGTTGACTTTAAAGTATTCAAACAGCCATACCAACAACAAACCTAACAAAAAATTAACTAGCAACACAGGTGACAGGAAGCAGTAGAATTCAAGAACCATCTTGCATGCCTAGGGCTACTCTCAATGTTCTAGCAAGACGAGGCTTCTGTAGAACTGAGTTCCTAAAGGATGCTCTCAGAAAGGTTTTAAGGAAAGGACCTGAAGATGCATGCAGGATAGGCTAAATCCATCACCTGAGAGTCTAAAGAGACTCTCACAGGACCATGAAAAGACCTCTCCTTGAAGGCGAGATTCCAGTTTCTCCTGGCTTCTGGAAGGTGAAGTGGATCACCAGAGCATGAAAGGCAGGTCAATTTGGAGAGCTTTTCACAGCAACAGTGATGTAAAGCTCAAAGCTAGACGGAACAAAACATAATAATTAACACACCCCAGGAACTCCTTGACAGTCCCTATCCCTCCCTCCCTTACCCATGGGCCTCAAAAGACACTTTTTGAAAGGAAGGAAGGAAGGAAGCAAGCAAGCAACCAAGCAACCAAGCAAGCTGGCTTAAAGTTAACTTTCTCCCTTCCAGTGGTAAAAAGGAAGGTTGGTTGGAAGTATTGCTCAGCCTACAGAATGAGCTATTATGACCTAGTTCTGCCTTACCGCTGACTCAGCTGAGACCATCTGAAACAATGCTTTTCAGGAGGCCAACGCTGGAGTTGGTGAGGCTCTGACAGGACCCTGCCAAAGTCAGCGATTTCTTAAAAATGAGGTCAGGTTATAAGGAACCCTGATGGTCTTGCTGTTGCTGCAAGAAAGCTAAACCAGCCACTGTGTACCTACCCTCTCTAAAAACAGCAAGAAACAATGGGTCACACCCTGGGAGAGCTGGTCAAGACGCCCCATTCAGCACAGCTAGAAAGTCATCGATTCATGCCCAACTACATTATTGGCATATACTGTATCCCAGCAAAAAGAAACCCACAGGTGGTTTGCAGGCTATGGCTTTGTCCTTTAAAAAAGCACTAAGCAGAGATAAGGTATATGCAAACACATCACATCTCCAAATCTTGCCATCAGACTCCCTAAAATTAAATCTGAATTTGTTAGCTAAAAGCTAACAAAATAAATGGAAAAGTTTCCAGCACTAAAATAAATGAAAAAGTTAAAACAACAACAACAACAACTTAGTCCAATGCCTAAAAGCCACACTTGCGATGGACCTACTGAGTAAACATTAGCGGTACCATTCTATGGTCTTCATCACCAACAATTCATTCACGGCCTTCACGTACCAGCTATGAGCTAGACCCTGGAGCTGCAGTGGTGAGCAGAAGCAAGGGACGGTAGCTCACATACGTGTTATAAGGAAGGCAGACAGGCTCAAGAGAAGTTCACAGAAATCAGTAATACTCTCTCATTTGTTCAGTAAGTATTCACTTTGTGTGAGGGTGTATACATGATATGCTATTTAACATCGAGTAGCAATTAGGCACTAAGACTACTGTACAAATGAAGGGACAGACTCATAGAGGTGAAATGGCTGGCTAAGGGTCGTCTTCACTGTCAGAGACAGAGTAAGCCCAGGTAGGTCCAACTACTAGCAAAACTTAAAACCAAACAAACAAAAATCCATCAAGAATGAAGGAAGGAAATGAAGGAAGAAGTGGAGAACCATCTTGATATTTTATTTATCTGTGAATATAGATGTCTGTGTGAATGTCTGCACATACAAACAGGTGTTCATGGAGGCCAGAAGAAAGCATCACAATATGAAGATGGAGTTAGAGGCTGTTGTGAGCTGCCTGACGCGCGTGCTGAGAACTGGACTCAGGTCTTCTGGAAGAGGAATATACACTAAGCCATCTTTCTAGACTCTATCTTGATATTTTTTAAAATAAAAAAATCAGAAAACTAGTGAATGAATAGGATTGACGGACAGTTTGTGTATTTTCTTAAAATTCTTGACTGTAAACAATGCAATTTTTTAAGTGAATAAAGAATTTAGACACACAGCTCACCCAAGAAGATATATAAATGGCAAACAAGTACATGTGGGCATGTTTAGCATCTAAAATGGTCTGGAATTAGGACAAATTACTACCACGGTATTAGAAAGTCTAAGAGAAAGGTACGGCAGGATGGTTCAAAATGTAAAGACACTCACTGCCAAGCATCCCAATGGGAGGAGGAGAGAACCTAATCCTGTATGTCCTCTGTCCTCCATACATGTACTGTAAAGCTTTTGTGTGCACACATAGACACATACACACACACCCTGAATAAATAAACATTAAAAACTATGCACACACACCTAAATATTAAAATTTACAATATAGTTTGAGATTCTTTTATTTATAATAGTTGAGACAAGACTGTTTCAGAGTTAGTAGTCCTTTGGACTTTGAACTATTTGTATAACCTTTACCCAGGGCACATCTCTCATTTGAAAACCCAAACTCTGAAAAACAATGAAATTACAACATTTTTAAAGTGTGAACATTACAATAAAAACTCATTAGAGGGGACTGGAGAGATGGCTCAGTGGTTAAGAGCATTGCCTGCTCTTCCAAAGGTCCTGAGTTCAATTTCCAGCAACCGCATGGTGGCTCACAACCATCTGTAATGAGATCTGGTGCACTCTTCTGGCCTGCAGGCATACATGCAGACAGAATACTGAGAATACTGTATACATAATAAATAAATAAATCTTAAAAAAAAAAACTCATCAGAGTTCAGCACTGGGATTACTGATGAGGAATGCTCAACCTGTACTAAGTAGTAGAGAAATGCCAGGCAAGGTGGTGCATGATCTTAATACCAGCACTTAGGTGGCAGAGGCAGGCAGATCTCTATGAGTTCCAGGCCAGTCTGGTTAGCATCATGAGCTTCAGACCACCCAGGACTACACAGTGAGACCTTGTCTCAAAAACAAAACAGCCAAGTGCTAGAAAAGACATACAGCAATTAAGAGTCCTACACTGCCCACCACAGTGAGGAAGCGCCACTGTAAAAGTGGGTAAGTTTCTCCGACCATTAACCATGCATGGACTTACCATGTGAGCCAGAGATCTCACTCCCAGGCATTTACTCAAACAAAGTGAAAATCCAATTTGACAAAAATCCCTTGAGTACTCATGTGGTTCTTTGCCTAGGAATTCTAAGCCTATTCTCTTGTTTTCTGTGAACCTCCTGAATGACATTATTCATAATTCTCTGAGTGAAAGCAATTCAATAGTCCTTCAGGAGGTAAATAGATAAATGTACTGTGGTACATTCATAAAATGGAACAATACACAGCAATACAAAGGAACTAATAATGCAAGCAACAACAGGAATGAGTCTTAACTCTATTATGAAAAGGAAGCTGAATTCATAGGCTTAATTCTAAATGGTTCCATTTAGATGGCATTTGGGATAAGTCAAAAAATATTGGTAACATAAAACAGATATGGATGGTTGGGGGTGGAAGAATACTGACTACAAAGGGATGGGGAGGAAAAAATTCTTTGGGAGACTTCAATATTCTCCTTGAATGAACTGACAAGTCCAAAATTATATGCAACTGCCAAAACACAGCACCAGTTTTAAGTAATTTTTAAGTGAATTAAACTCACTTAAAAATTGAAGTTTTTAACAACAAAAAAAACTTAGCATTTCTTAGAAGCAGGCATGTATGTGCGTACACACATACATATACACAAGCACATACACACATATACACGCACAAATGCACACACTTAAAATTCACCTAGATTAAAGCCATCTCAAACTAACATAAGTTTTCTTAATGACAAATGCTGGAACATACATATTTTCAAACTGGCAAGAAACATAACAGACTTTTTTTTTTTTTAACACCCTCTTGCTGGTTGGCAAGCATAACAGTTCACTCCAACACCTTCATTCTGCATTCTGGAAAATGCAAACACAACACAGAGAGGCATCTGGGGTAGGAGACACAGGTTTTCCATTTAGCTTGTAAGTCAAAAAAGCTGCCTTGGAGAAAATGTTTTTAAAGAAAGGAGATATAACCTCTCCACGAATAAAGTCAAACTGACCACAAAGGAAGTCAAACCGCAAGTATAACTGCATCCACTGCCTTGGAGTCCCATCCCTAACCCACTGCTGGGGGACTCTCTGCTATAAGGTTGGGGATCTCTGAGATCACACGGGAGGTACCGCTGTGCTCAGCACCTCGCTATGCTCCTGCTGTACCCAACACCTCTGTATCACACATAGTAACACAGGAAAACTCATGAGGAACCATCAGCTTCTTCGGTACATGGCAAGACCAGCTGTCCTTTAGGGTTGGGTGCGGAATACATCTAGAATTCTCCTCTCCAGACACATGTGAGTCTCCCTGGGCTCCAGAGTCATTCTCTTTCCTGGACGGTCCCAGAGCGCTGGCTCATCTGCCTACCAAAGACTCACTGAAAACCCCCATTACAAGCAATTCAAAGCATGAAATGAAAATTGATGCTTTCAGCTCATGTAATGATGAAAATGGGAAACTGCCAGAAACTCCATGTTCCTTAATTTTCCATGTCACATTTCAAGAATGCAGACAGCAGCGTGTCATGTGAGATAAGAGAATGGACTAAGGGTGAAGCATTCTTCCCCAAATTTGACCCCATTAAAGCGGAGTGTCTGCAATAAAAGTAAGTTTGGTAAGGATGTATTAACAAAAGAAGAGAAACAGTCTTCAAAATCAGCTCCAACTAGGGCCAAGAATGGAAAGCAGACATTAAAACAATGCACCCTATGTCCTTCAGAGTGGATCAGAGCATACAAGTGAGAGGAGCAAGCAACCCAAGGACTGTCTCTAAAGATGATGGAATTAGACTAAAATACCCAACTTCTTCTACAATTGTATGCTTTATAGTCTTAGGTACTGAGAAAGCGTGCAGGTACTGTATTATTTTTCTTTCATTAAAACAAAAGTTCTCTAAGGGCAAGAATTGTAAACCACTGTACTGCAGGAATATAGCAGACTGTCTGGATAATATTTAATACGTTAGACAAATTTTTGTTGAACAAAGCAATGAAAGATTTTAGAAGAAAGATGTCTGTCTTCCTCTACTCGAGTATCATGTTTTGTAACTACAAAATAAATATTAATACATTGAACTGATTGCATGATAGCCCCTAGAGTCATATAAAAGTGTATGAGACACTGTACTAAGCCTTAGACTAATATTCTAGGTAGAGACAAAAATATTTGCTTGTAAAGAGCCATCTAGATAGTCAGGAGCTCCCCATGATTCTACATGAAGGGTTTGGAGGAGGGGTGGATCAGATTATATAATGTACCATATTAAGGTTTGGGCTGGAGAGATGGCTCAGTGGTTAAGAGTACTGCCTGCTCTTCCAAAGGTCCTGCGTTCAATTCCCAGCAAGCCTATGGTGGCTTACAACCATCTGTAATGAGATCTGGTCAGTCGTCCTCATCACCTTAGACAATGAAACCCAATATGGACAAGTTCAACCCTCATATATACAGGCTGCCTATGCATGCTTCAGCACTGCCAGGGCATAAATTTCATTCATTCTTACTAGAACTTACCACAAGGCTCCTGTGTTAAAAATTTTGTGTCCAGTGTAATATTCAGAGGTAGATCTTTGGGGATGTTTAAACGATGGGTGCTCTAATAAATCAGTGGATTAATATGACCTTATTGGGAAGTGAGGGAAAGGAAGAGGGAGGACCTGGTGGAAGCAGGTCACAGGGGCATGCCTCTGAGAGATCTAGCTCTCCCTGGTCCCTTCCTGCTCACCGGCTGCTAGGACGGAAGCTGCTTTTCTCCAGCCATGCCCTTCCACCCGATGCTCTGCTTTCCCGTTCATTACTCGCCAATTGGGGATCGTGGACAGAAACCTCTGAACTCATGAGCAAGAGGAAGC
The DNA here is from genome assembly GCA_004026605.1 of Ondatra zibethicus. Lineage (NCBI taxonomy): Eukaryota > Metazoa > Chordata > Mammalia > Rodentia > Cricetidae > Ondatra > Ondatra zibethicus. Next base: position 142,709 of record PVIU01002498.1, on the reverse strand, counting down.
CATTTCACCTGCGTGTCGTTTAGTTAGCTATCTGTCACAGCAGTGAGAATCTGAGTGACATACCCCACACAGGGATGGCTTCCTCAAGTGTGTGAAGCTGAGATTTGAGCCAAGATTAAAACTAGCAGAGATGGATTCATTTTTGGAGCAAAGCAGAAAGCAGATAAACAATGAGGTACTTCTGGGTGGTATATACTCAAAAGGCCTAAACTCCAACTTACCATCTCCCACATCCTCTTAGGGCAGCCACAGGCTCAAACATCTCCCACTTTGCTGGACATCTCCACTTAAACGTCCCTTGTGACCTTTCAATTTCCCTGGTCACTCTTCCTAGAACCAATACATCATTACTCCTCCTCTCCCTTGTATTTCTTATTCTGTTACTCACTAAGTCCTTCAAACTTTACTGAATAATAGGGCTCAGGGCTTTCATTTTAGCCATAACTTCCTTGTAAATGTCCCTGCATTAACTTCAAACTCTAAATCAAGGGTTAACAGACTTTCTTCAAGCAAATAGCTCAGGGTTGGCGGGCTAACTATACCCTATAGTTAACACAAAAGCAGGGGAAAAAAAAAGAAAAAGCCCATATTCCAAATGAAGACTATATCCAAAAACAACAAAAACAAAACAAAACTTTATTTGTGAGAAGAAGCAAGCAATGGATCATATTTTGCCAGAGGATCAGTTAGACAGCTTCTACCTTAGGTGGCTGCCAGTTATTTTCAAAAAATGTAAGCAAGGAATTCCTTCAATTTAAATTCCTCCAAGATTCCCAAGACCCCCAAGAGAAGTTCTAAGACAGATGTTCTGGCAGGACATGGGAGAGTCACTAAGTCCCTACCACGAGAGTACCTTACAACTCGTATAACGGCACACTCCATGATGAGTGACTTGCAGAAATACCAGACTCTCTTCCAGATGTGCACAAGATTAGGCCTTCACTCTGGAGTCTCCAGGTGTCCTGTTTTTCTGTCCTCTTCCCCTCAAAACCACCAGCACAGTTTCCTGTGCCACCAAACCATCCTTGACCTGAATTCCAGCCACATCAACTATACTCGCTGTCCCCCAAACACCTTTACATCGGTCACATGACAGCATGCCAACATCTCCCACAGATGCATTTCCTACCATCAATGTCACTGGATCCTGAGTGAGAGAAAAGGCCACACTTCATGCAACTTTGTCTCCCATGCCCTAGTCTACCATCTTCCTCATAGCTGAGACATATTAAGTATTTGTTTCATTAATTAAGAAAAAAGTCCTCAATCAACCTTGTATAATTTTTAAAGAAATCTGAATTCACTGGGCACTTACTTTACCTTGCCTGTGCCAACTACTTTTAATTTAGCATTAGGTACTAAAACCTGTCCACAAGTCAGAATGCACTGTTCTTTCTGAGGATGATATAATGGCATAATTTAAAATTTCCCCTTTTACAGGAGATGTACTTTAAAACTGCTACTTGGCTGTCTCCCTATTAGTCTTTAATTAGCTGCTTGAACAATGCTGAGTATGTTACAGCCTCCTGCAGAAAGCTAAGTCCTCAGGCAATTAGTTTGTCCTGCTAAATATGGCCCACGCTACCACTGTGCCCATGGTGGGCAAACTCTCACAGAGGGGAGCAAATTCTTACATCTTCCAGGACCAGGACAGAAACCTCTGAGGCTGAGGACATAAGAGGCCTGAGTAAAGACCGTATTTATTATTAATATTTATATAGAGAGACCATATTTGTACCCAGCATTTCTTCTATCAACCTGTGCAACTTTTAAAGAATGATTATACTCAGTTTGAAGAAAGTTGAAAGAAAATGAAAACTTGCACAGGCTAACAAGAATGTACATTATGAAATTCCTTTGTAAAGGTGTTTCTAGTCCTAAAACACACATTCTCTAAGGCTAGAGGAATGGCTTGGCTAGGAAGTGCTCACTTTGCAAGCACGAAGACCTGAGTTGGAGCTACAGAACCCACATAAAAATGCCAGGCACCAGTGATCCAGGCTTATAATCTCGGTGCTAGACAGGCAGAGACAGGTGGATTTCTGGAGCTCCCTGGCCAGTTGGTCTACCCTAATTGTTACGTTTCAGGCCAATGAAAAACCCTGTCTCCAAGGAGGTAGACAGGATTCCTGAGGATAACACCAGAGGCTGCCCATGGGCTTCCACATACATCTCCACACGCATGCATGTGGACCTGAACACATGCATCCTCACACACATGAACACACATACTACACAAATGCACACACACATAGAAAATACATACCCTTTTCACCCAGCGATGGCAGACACCTCAGAAGTCAAACCTCCAGAAAGCTGCAAGTATGTTCAAAGCTATGGCTCTAACAGTGTTGTCAATAGGGTGACCTAGCTAATGACAGCCTAACTCATGGCATAATGGAGGTTTCCATAACTCCAGATCATAAACCCGAGAACCCATTTCCTGTCTAATAAGACATCTCTCATTCACTAAGTAAGTCCTAGCTGAACTCCTGACTTAAACCATGAGATGTTACTTTCTCAGCTTCCCCCATATATTCAAGCAAAACAAACAAACAAACCCCAAACAAACAATCAAACCCAAACAATCACCCTTAAAAAATGAAGCTGGGCAGTGGTGATGCACACCTTTAATCCTAGCACTGGGGAGGCAGAGGCAGGTGAATCTCCAAGTTCAAGTTCAAGGCTAACGTAGTCTACACAGGACACCCAAGACTATACAGAAAAATCCTGTTTAGAGAAACCAAAAATAAAAAATAGTAAAAATAAACTAGGAGTCACTCTTCATCCTTTCCCTCCCTCACAAAGCACCATGGCTTCAGCGCATCTCTCCTCTGAGCTTCCCAGCTGTGCTCTTCCACTCCTCCAGACAACTCAGCACACTGCCTAGAGTGAGGCTTCCCCCACCAAGAGCAGTCTGCATTCTCGTCAGGCCCCTACAATGGCTACAATTCATTTTGAGTAGTGTGGTTGTGCTCTGAAATGCCGCTTTCCACAGTTCTCCCCATCTTCCCTTCCCCAGCAATTCTCATCTTCCTGCTGTTTCTCTGAGAGTGTAGTTAGCATTTCTGCTGTAGAGTCTATCCTGGACAGCCCGTCACCCATAGTTCCTTCCCTCACACTGTCAACGTTTATGTTTTCTTCCCTGTGGGGTCTAACCTGACACCTTAAAGACCCTATTTGAAACAGCAACATGCCCAGCACCCATGTTCCTGGACTTCCTCCTCTCCTCTGCTCCTCCCCCCCATCATATTTGCACCATTTTGTACACTAAATAACTGACTATTGCCAAACTCCCCGACTGTAACACAGACCCCCATGCTGGACCTTCAGCCTTGAACTTGATTGTAAATCCCAAGCATCCCAATGGTTCTCAGAACAGAAATATTGCAAAATTAGTATTTGTTGAACGTTTCAATCTATCTTATGACTAAATGAGCTAGCTCAAGCATGAAGCAGCCTAAAAACCCAGATTTCAATAATGACTAGAAAGCAGGAAGTAGGAAAACGTGAACTGACATGGAAAGTTGCCCAGATGTGATTGATGATAACAAGAAAAGCCAAGTGGCTTCTCGTGTGCTGGGCTAGTTACTGTATATCAATATGGGAGGGAAAGAGGAGGCAACCCAAAGTCCGAGCATCAAAATGAAAATTAAAAGCATTATAACTACTCTGCCCTAGATATGGGGCATTTGCTACCAAAATTTTGGCAGTGATACTTTAATTAAGAAGTCTATTTCAGGTGGAAACAGTAGCACTGATTAAACAGGAATAAAGGCTGCCTATGCATATATTAATGGAGTAAATTGAGAGCGGGCACACACACACCTTTTGCGGTATGAGACTGAGGCGAACTGAAATTATATATTATATTTATCTTTGTGACTGGCCTTATTTATAAACAATCAAGTCAATTTTTGTTTTGATCACACTATAGCTTTTAGGAATAAATTTCACACAGACAAAGTATTTCCTTTACAATAATCATTTTTTACCTCATCCCCCTTTCTCTACCTTGATTGGACTAAACCAACATGGGTTCTAACTCAAGCTTCAGAAGTTCAAATCAAGTCTGCTTCGCTTACTACACTACAGTCCTCAGTATCCAAGGCACAGTTACTACACTACAGTCCTCGGTATCCAAGGCACAGTTACTACACTACAGTCCTCGGTATCCAAGGCACAGTTACTACACTACAGTCCTCGGTATCCAAGGCACAGTTACTATACTACAGTCCCCGGTATCCAAGGCACAGTTACTATACTATAGTCCTCGGTATCTAAGGCACAGTTACTATACTACAGTCCTTGGTATCCAAGGCACAATTACCATACTACAGTCCTCGGTATCCAAGGCACAGTTACTATACTATAGTCCTCGGTATCCAAGGCACAGAGTAGGCATGCACATGTGTGCTACTTCCGGGTAGTATTACCACTAAACAGAAATGTCAATAATGATGTAAGGGTCCAAGAAGCCATAAAGAGAAGTAGTAAAGGCTTCCATAAACCCAGGTGTTAAGCATCATTAAAAAGAGCTAAATGTTTGCAGACTAGCTTCCCTTTCGGGCCCTATCTATACTTAGTATTTTTAAAGCAACACTCTTTGGCATTGCTGCACAATTAATTAGAAAATTATGGCACTTACTGCTTTTCGGCAAGTTATTTCATATAGCTGTTGTCAAATTTGTAGATTCACATGGATCTAATCTTTACTATGGAACAGAAATACAGCCCACACAATAATTCAGTATCACCCTGAAGATCACTTAAACAGTGAGCAGAACGCTAAGTGCTTTATTTCCTATAGCATATGGGGTCAACTATCTAGTTTGCAAAAGAGAACATGCACCTTTAAGTGTGGGGGACCTGTTCCTCTTTTCTCTATTTTTAAAATGATTTTTTTGTGTATTGGCAGAAGCAAGAGCACTCTAGCACTCAGATCAAACTTTAAAGGACTGCCCAGGGCTCCTGGTGCATCCACTCAGTCAAGTAGTCATTTGCTCAATATGTATTATGTCCTAAGCATGGCACTTAGAACCGGGATCCAGAAAGGAAAATGGCAAAAAGGCTCCACAAACAAGGATGTATATCACAAAGAAAAGAAGTCTATGCTTCAGGATTTATTTCTTTTCCTTTCTGGCCATATAACGGCAAATATCGAAGAGGTTTGAGGTGAGCGGGTCATTTTCAAGCCTGGGGTCTCTCTTTACTCTCATGTTTGGACTCTTTCAAACATCACAGCAAATGTCAAACAACATTTTCCCATTGATTTTATGCCTCAATCTGATGTCTGTTGAAACTTCAAAGATGCCAATCTCCTTGGAAGAAAGAATCAAAATGAGCAACCAGAGCCCAAGATGTGCAGAAGGGGAATACACCAAACCAAACTGAGCATCCACATGGTGTCAGTCAGCAACCCACAAGACTCTCAGGACAAACGGAAGAGCCCTTTTTATAAGTTAAAGACAAGAGGCAGAAAGGTTACCAAAGAGAAACAGCACCCAGCAGTGCTCTTGGGAGGCAATGCTTAGCCATAATCCCTGGCTGTGAGCCTCTCTGACAAGTTGCAGAGATGTGTTGGGGGCCAACAATGGCAGAAACTTCTCTAGAAGACCTGGGGATTCAGAACAAGATCTTTGGAGCCACTGTCCCTAACAAGCCACATGGGCATCTGCAGAGTTCCCGAATCAATGGCTGGCAGTGCTGCCTTTTCTTCCCACCAACTTCTCAAAAATGCTCTGACAGTTTGTCTGGTGCCAGTATGACTGTGAGGGATGTGCTTACATTTAAATATTTGGGGTCTGATTATCAACATTAGAAACATTTTTTTAAACAAGAAAATAAACATGCTGGGAGAATAATGGATTACCAAAGGAACTGGATTTTGCCAGAAAAATACAATAGCAAAGAAAAAATATTTGAATGGAGAGTTGCCTTTGATTCTGCTTTTTCTGATATTTGCACCTCTATAGTCATTATTAACTAGAGAAACTCTTTTACATTTATGTCTAAGTCTCCGCACATTCTTTTCCTATAGAAAGTCTAATAAGCCAAAATTGGAGAAACACATTGAACTACATACTTAGTGATACATACATATCATGAAATCTCAGTTGCTGTCAACTTAACTGCTTTAAAGACACTTGCCTAGGGGCAAAGAGAAATGACAACTTTTTATTTATTATTTGCTTGCTTACTTATTCATTTCAGTAACTGGTACTAGTCAATCCGTGTTTGACTTCTTTGTAAATGTAAAGGTTTTATTCTTTTTCCCTCGTCTTTATTCTTTCTTCTAGCCACAGGAGAGAGTAAAGTAGAATGCACTACTGGGAAATGTCCTTGCTGCACATCAGCTCCAGCCATGACTTTTAGGGTACCAATAACTCATGGACTCTTATCTTATGTATCACAATGGCCCATCTATACCTGTGTATCACAGAAACAGTCTCAGTGTGTAATAAATCCAGTGGATGGTTGCTCCACTGGAACACACCCTGGGTCACTCACACATGGACGCTCTGGTCTTTTTGGGAAAACTTCTGTAACAAACACAATTGCCCCTGCTTTCTGCTCAGCAAGGACCAGCAAGTCTAAGTTTAGTGAAAAAATAAAAAAAAAAAAAATATAATAGGTCAATTCCTCCTCTATAGTGAAAACATAAGAGAGACAGATACAATATCAAACATTTTCTTCAAGGCATTGCCATAGAAACACAACTTGAATTTTGTAGCCTGAGAAACTACAGAGGGAAGCAAAACAGGAATGTTCCAACATTCTGGGGGTGGGGTACAATGGGAGTGGGAGGTGATCAGAGATGGGTCCTAACAGCAATCCCTTCCTTCTACCCCATCCTCCTCCCCAAAGCCCAAAGTAGAAAAGCAGCCAGGGGCAAAGGCAGACTGTTTCTGTTTGCTCAGCTGAGAAATGGAGGACTCCACAGTGTTGAGACCATTAATCTGATCAAGCTTTCAACAGCACTAAAATTCATAGGCAAGTGTGAGCTAGGCCTTATTGACCAGGTGCTGTGCAAGTTCAATCATGAAAAGGATCTGATCAATGCAGAATTCCAAAGTTCTGGTAAAACACCAGTTTTCAAAAGGTACTAACCTTATAGATGATAAAATGTAACCTTTTCTCAGCAAAACCATTTTCCCCAGAACCCCAAAAGTCAATGTCTGTTAGTTCATGTTAAAATGTACATAGTTACATATAAAACCAGAGTTAAATATTTTCAACATAGGAGTCACACGTCACACGCCCCTTCCCTTGCAAACGCTTTCAGTTTTCATCTGAGCCTCCAATGAATATGTCTGAACCTTTTGAAAACACTGAATAGGTTCTAGTCAAGAGCAGTAAAAACAAGCACGCAAGCAAACAACAAAACCAGCAAGGGTTATTTGACCAGTGCACAGTCCCAACTAAAAAGCCTCTTAAATGATTCTCAATGGATAGGGCTCTAGGCTTAGGCAACTCTTGGCAAGAGAAAGGGGCCTATTCCTAATCCTTACAAATAAACAAGGCATACCCTCAAACCATTTAGTTCCGACACAAATCCACGCCCTTTGTGTGGAAGGCCAACTCTGTGGCTGAGACAGCTTCCTTGCACGCTTCACTGCCCCCTTGGTACTCAGGTCGGACAGATTTGGGGTTGAGAAGAGGAAGGTACACCCTCCTGCCTCTTTAAAAAATAAAGATCCCAGCCTTCCAGGATTGGCTCATTAAGAACCAGCTAGGGAGAGCAGCCTTTCAGGTCCCAAGCACTCACAAGCCAGACTCTGGATTCCTCTATTTACTGATGCCCACAGACAAGCATACCTTACCTAGATAAGACAGTGCTCTCACAAACACATGTTAATTTCCAGGAAGCAAACTTAAAAAACCTTCTGCATGTACATTCCTCCTTTTAAAACTGGGGGAAAGGAGAGAGGGGATGGTGGTCCTTTCCTTCTTTATTTTCTTGAGAGCTTGCAAAGCTCTTCCAAAGTGCAAAGGCATTTGCCTACTACCGCCAGGAGAAGCAGCTCTCGGTCTCCCCGCCTACTCCAGCCTGGGCGCCGGAACAATGCTGCAACACGCATTTACCAACACCTGCTGGAGCCTATTAATATGCACGGGGGCCTAAGGCTTTCCCCCCTCCCCTTCCCCTGCCCTCCACACTGAGCAGGCTTTCATCTGCCCCTTTACCGTCCATCAGGAACTCATTTCGGCGGCCCCCCTCCCCCTCCCGCCCCTAGTCCCCATTCAGCAAAGCCTGGGGGCCGCCCCTCGCTCTGGATCCCCAAGCCCAGGCTGACTAGCACACTTTGGAATGCACTTCATTAAAATTTAGCTGCCCGATTCCAACCTGCAATGCGGAGGAGGCAATACAAAGCGCACGCCACACTTCCTCCAGCATCCCCTTCAAAAGCCCCATTGTTCGTCAGGCATCTGCTCTGGAGCCCAGCCTCTCCCTACCCACTGACCTCTGATTTTTTTTTTCTTCCCTGCTTCTCCTCCCACCCTGCCCAGCCAAACGGGGCCTGCCTGCCGTTGAATTAAAACGCAGCCTCAGCCATCTGGCCCTCCCAAGCTGGCCCACTGCCTCCCCTCCTCCCTGGTCCACACACCACACATGGCATCTTCACCTCCATGGATGTTCCCACAACCCAAGTGCAAACCTCCGGTGGTAGGCACCCTGGTCGCCGCCTAGCTGATCCCAGTCTTCCTCCAGTGGCCGAGCGTTCGAATCCAGAGGTGGTCAGGGGACGGCCAGGAGGAGATCGTGGACTTGTACTTGCCTGAAAAAGCCCAGCCAATCGCCAAGATTAATCCTTCCTTTTGTGCGCCTGAAAGAGCCTCCCACCACGCTGGTCCTCGGCTCCGCAGCGGCTGTAAGGAAAGGCGGGGGTGGGGAGTGGGATCTGAACCCTTTCCTAAGCTATCTGGGGGCTCCTCTGCCACCTGACCACCGAGTGGGTTTTCCAGGGCACAGACTCTGGCTGGAGGAGCAGCTGATATGCGAGAAGGGAGAGAGGATGCTCAAGCTTGCGCCTTTTATATCACTGGCGACATTTCTAACACATGACAACAATTTCCATCTGTATTTAAGCCGGGAGTGTGAAAAAAGCGCATTACATCACAGAGCCCGGGTTCTTAGAGGCTGCCGGATATCTAGGCCAGGGGGGATTAGGGCTGCACCTGTGAAGGGGGCGGGAGGGGGCGGGACCCAGCTAGCTCCCCTACCAGGACATGTCAAGTCCCCATCACCCGATTGGTCCTAAGGAGCCCTTGGCTAAGGAAAGGCGGGAAATCGGGTTGCCCCATTTGCTAAGGACTGGCAGCTGAGTGGACAGATGGGTGAGAGCTTGGAGGTACGGTAAGGAAAGGTGGGTGACTCTCAGGAGCAGGGACAAATGCCTCCCACGTCCCTTAGCCTTTCTCCTAACTTTGAAAGAAATTTCACACACATAATTCTTATATTTGCAACAGTTATTTCTTGGCGTTAAAGATGATGGAGAAGTCGAGAATGAGAATTTGAAGGATTCCCCTTCAAGCAGCTGACTCAAAAAAAAATTAAAGGTAGAATCTCATTTAGAATCAAGTTCTTTGAGGTTTATCACCTCTTATTCAAACTTACTTTTTCTTTTCTTGGTGTGTGTGTGTGGCGAGAATGTATCGTCAGTCATTTCTGTAGTTTAATTTTTGACGCAGGGTCTACCACTGATCCCAAAACTCACCAGCTTAGCTGGACTAGCTGGACAGCAAGCCCCTTGAGATGCTCTTGCCTCCGCCTCCCCAGCACGAGGATTAAAGGTGCTGCTGCTGCCCCTGGCTTTAGGTAGAGAGCTGGGATCTCAGGTCCTCACACTTGTGCAAGAAGCACTGTACCAGACATTTCCCTACCCCTCCAGCTCAGGGGCTTGATCGCAGGCCTATTCCTAGTTCAGCATCCTTACTCTGCTTGGTGAGTGAGTGAGTCCTTAGAGACTTAGAACTCACCCCAGAGAGTAGATATTTTCTGTTGGCAGTTGAGGTAGCACTGGTAGCACCAGAGAATGCCTTTAACTACAAAAGAAGGAATCACCCATGACCTGCATCCCCATAGCTCCAGAGTTGTAAGCAAGGGACTGTCAAGTTAAATACTAGCTTAGTGGTAGTATTTAATCTCAGCATTCCTTTATTCCCAGAATTCAGGAGGCAGTGGCAGGCTGATCTGTTAATCGAAGGCCCGCCTGGCTTACAAAGTGAGTTCCAGCAAAGCTGAGTCTACACTGAGAAAGCCTGTCTCGAAAAACCAAAAATAAAATAAAATAAAATAAAAAACAAGTAAATAAATACTAAAGTATCTAATGTATGGACAAGAGACAAGGAATCTAAAACTTTGAGATGGAGAATGATGAGAAAAAAAATGGACAGAGAGGACAAAAGATAGCAAAGCATTTGAATATGGGGAAGAGAAATCTGACTGGGCAGCTTGGTCAGATAACTGGAGACCAGAACTTTGCCTAGGATGTAGTTACCAGCTGAGGACAGAGCAGGTGAAGGAAACACAGCCAGCTTCTTCCGACTTACTAGGCAGGAAGAAAAAACAGCCTTCATTTAGATGGGAAATATCCTTAACAGAAACAAATAATTTTCTTTTTAAATTTATTTTTTTATTTTAAAAAATCTCATATATTTTGATCATAGTCTATCCCCTCCCCCAACTCCTTCCAGATCCTTCCCATCTCCTTCCCCTTCCAACTTCATGTTCTCTCTTGAAGAGAACATGGAAAAGAGAGAGAGAGAGAGAGAGAGAGAGAGAGAGACAGAGACAGAGAGAGAGATAGATGAGAGAGAAAAAGAGAGATATAGAGGAAAAAATCAAAATGATTTTCAATTAGCCCAACATCGGGCTTCTTTAAGTATAAGAGAAACACAAGGAGAGGCAAAGAGACCATGGGAATCTTCTGTAGTTTTATCAGAGAATACACTTTCAACTTCACAAATCCAGGCTTGCAGAGATCAAGTGGTCTCCAGCAAAAATAAAGAAAGCTACTTCATAGAGTGTCTTCTGAAACCACACTGGTCACATATAAAAATAAGAACCACTGTGTGCTTCATTCATTATTACTTGATTTCTAGACCCAGGAGGCAGGTAGACAGGGTCTTCGGTTCAAAGTAAAAATGAGGTGTAGACATGTCTTCCTATCAACATTTCAACACACTGTGAGAAAAGGCCAAAGGGTTTCTTTCTGAACAAATATTTAGCCATTAGACCAAGTAAACATGATGACCACTTTGGAGGCAGGAGTGCAGATTGGTTTCTAAGGTGGGAACTGGGGCCAAAGAAGTGCAATAGCCAACTCTGCTTCTTTCTCATGTGAGTAATGGGGCAAACAGCTTCACCTGGCAACACCTCTACCCTCTCTCTGCCCTGTAAAAGGGAGAATGGAGAGTCCGTGCCCAATGGGGCAAGTATATTGAGTAGGTGGGTGGATGCAGATGGTGAGTGAGTCTGGCACAGAGACAGGCTTAGTGCTACTGCTATGGCACTAACCACCTTGACCGTTCCAGGTGTGGATCTGCTAACAGCTGTCTATGAATATGCCTTCGGGGGCCGAGGGAGAGTTATTGAGATACTGGGTCTTGCTAGATAGCTGGAAGTTCTCTACAGAGAACAAGCTAGTCCCAAACTTCTGCCAATTCCCCAGCCTCTGCCTTCTATGTGCTGGGATTACAGACATGCATGACCATGGCAGTACTTAATTAGTGATCATATTCTACTATTTTGTTATCGTAAGGCAGGATCTCACTATGTAGTTCATGCTGGCCCTGAACTTAATCTCTATCCACTTGCCTCGACCTCTTGTGTCCTGGGCTCACAGCTCAGCACCACCACACCCGGTTTCCATATGTCTTTCCAGCAAATTTATTTAGTACATGCCAAGAGCATGGCACAGTGGGCTATAACAGGCATAACCAATCTATGAGGTTGGAAGAGGAGCTCTGTAGTGACTATAATAGAATTGTCCTTTGATAAAATTATATTGAATGACAATCCAGGCCACATTCACTAACAGTAAAAACAGACATTAACAACAGAAAGGAGGCCAAAAATGGGCACTAATACAAACTAAATCTGCAGGATGGGCCTAGGCACCCACACAGAAGGAAACTACAGCCCTAAGTCTAATTATCAAAGAATGAAAGAAAACAACTGAATTATGAAGCTATAAACATGAAGATAAACTTTAAAAAGGTTTAAAAAGTCATCTAACAGTGCTGGGAGTATTAGATATTCATATACAAAAGAATAAAGCTGCCCCTTCTCACACTACACACGAAGATTTACTCACAAGAGATAATGATAACAGACATAAGGCCATACAACTCTCAGAAAAGTTATTAATCTTTATAGTCCTCAGGCAATGATACCAAAGGTATACACACAGAAATTAAGCACATTACAAATTGAAGAGCTCCATTTTTCCTGAGGATAATACTACCAAGATAAGGAAAAGAGAATCAATAGAAAGGGAGAGAGTATTTGTGGATCATATCTGATGAGGAATTTATATCCAAAATACACAAAGGACTTCTACAATTAGATAATACAAAAACAAACAGTCCATTGGAAAAACAAGTGGAGGATTTAAATAGACAGTTCTCCAGTGATGATACACAAGTGACCAATAAACACATAAGAATGTGCTCAGTGTAACTGGGTAATCTATCAGGAAATGTAAGTCACGACCACCAGGACATATCACTTCATAGTCATGAAGACGTTTTAATCAAAATGACAACTAGCAAAGATGAAACTCTCAAATAAGAATATAAAATGAAGCTGCCATTTTGGAAGATAGTCTGGCAGAAGCTCAGAAACTTATTTGATATGACAGAACAATTCCATTTCATAGAAAGTGTCCAAGAGAAATGAAAATACATGCAAATATAAAAATATATACAATGTATTTGTGGTAATATTCATAATCATCAAAAAGAAGTAAAAAGTCAAAAGAATGTGTATGTGTTCATAACTTAGGCCTTTCAAATACTGTAAATCACTTCTAGGTTACTTACACTCCCTAAGCATTGTTAAACTGTGTTGCTTCAAGAATGGCGACAAGAAAATAAGTCTTTAATACTCAAAATGGACACATCTAATGTAAGCTTAACACAGAATCTGAAGTTGTTTGAATCCATGGATACAAGGAGCCGGATATAAACTAAAAAAAAAAAAACCAAGTCTTTAAAAAATGGGCGATACATTTCAATGAGGCTATTTTAAAATGTATGGTGTAAGAATAATGACATTAAAGTGGGAATATAGATAAGAGACTATAGGCAATAAGAAAAAAAGGATGAAGAGAGAAAGTTTGTTTTTGTTGTGCTCTGTGAAAGTGTAAGAAAATAACCTTTGGAAAACAAAATCATGAAGAGAAATCGTGTCACTAGTTTCAAATACAAAAGGTAAGGCATTATAAATAGAAAAAATATTTATCTTCATGTGTAAGAGAATGTCATATATAATTACTAATTTGAAAACCTAGACAGATGAGTTATTTTGGGGAATAATATACTAACGGAGCTGTCTTAAGAGACAATAGAAAACCAGAGTAGAGAAATGACTGAATAAGATGTAATTAAGATGAAAGAACCAGCGGGTGGTGGTGGCATAGGCCTTTAATACCAGCGCTCAAAGAAGAGGAAAGCAGGTCTCTGTAAGTTTGAGGCCAGCCTGGTCTCCAGAATGAGTTCCAGGACAACCACAGCTACACACAGAGAAGCCCTGTCTCAAACACACACACAAACAAAAACAGATGAAAGAACTATTTTGTCCTCCCTGTACCCAATCACTGAAACAAACAAGCAAATAACACACATGCCAGGATATTTTACAGAAAGATCTTACGCAGCCCCCCCCCCTTTTTTTTTGTTTTTGTTTTTTTTTTTTCGAGACAGGCTTTCTCTGTAGCTTTGGAGCCAGTCCTGGAACTAGCTCTTGTAGACCAGGCTGGTCTCGAACCCACAAAGATCCGCCTGCCTCTGCCCCCCAAGTGCTGGGATTAAAGGCGTGTGCCACCACCACCCAGCTACACAGCCTTTAAGAGTGTGGTGCCCACTATATAGTTCCCTAAATGAACATTCTTGACTATACATTATGTGTCTTATGTGCTCATACATGTTCTGAGAACATGGTTTGGATCCTAACATCCCGCAAAGTGTTAGACATTTGGTTGCCTTATTGTGGCCCCACTGGGAGCTAAGGCAGCCTGAAGGAAGGGAGCCCTGGTGAAGGAAGGTGGGTTGTTAGAGGCATGTCCCTGAAGGCATTCGGATCCTTGCATCTTCCTCTCACCTATCTACTGCTCAGTCTCAACCACACCCTTCTGCTGTGATGCCCTGTGCATGGACCTCAGCCCCCAAAGCAATGGGGCCGAACGACCATGGTCCAAAACCCTCCAAAACTGAGATAAAACCACCGTTTGCTGTACGTTGACTGTGTTCAGCTACTTTGTCACCGTGAGGGAAAGGCAATTCAGAACACATTGATAAATTATTAGAAAAAGCTGCCAGAGGAAATTTCTGTTTCATTTTGTTTGTGCAGTGCTATGAATTAAACCCAGGGCCCTGTTCATGATAAGCTGAGCAAGTACTGAGCTGTACAGCCAGACTACATCCAGCACACAAATAGATGTGTATATGTTGTATATATTAGGGATGGGGTGCTAGAAGCCCCTGGGCGTCTCACACATGCTAGGTAAATGATTAGAGGATTTTAATAACAGTCCATGGTTATCTGACAAAAGGTAAACACTATGGTATTACAAAGGTCACACTAAATTTTTGTGCTTTTATTTTAATAGCATAATTTATGTTACTGATACAATAACAAAACTTGATAATTATATGGAATGGAAAACTAAGGTATTGATAAAAAATGTGGGTTGAACTTCTTGCTAAGTGATAGGGCCATGGGGGTAGAAAAGGGGCCGGATACCTGACACCTGAAGGCCACTCAGAGATACAGGCATCCACATGCTGATGTACCAGCCTATACACACAAATTCAAAGCACAGTAACAAAAACAAATAGTCTGTGTCTTAGCCCATTTGTGGAATGTTTAGAAGAAGTAGAAATCTGTGAAGTTTGTGTCACACAGTTTTGTTAGCTGGAGAGTTCAAAGTCAAGAGGCCAATGGGCTTGGGAGTCTTACGGGGCACTTGTCCTAAGATGGCAGCTTGTCTCTGCATGCTCAGAAGGAGGAACACTGGGTCATCATTGGGCAGAGCCAAGACAGAACACAGACATATTCTCCTAGGCCCTCTCATAACAGCACTAATTCCTTTCACACTCAGTCTGACCTGTCACCTAAAAGTCATATATCACACTGGACATTTTTCTTCAACATTTGAATTGAAGGAAACAGTTTTTAGACCATAGCACAAAGTAATTTTTTTTTATTTTCAATACCAAACTTTCCTTAGTTTGAGGCTAGGGATGTAGCTCAGATGACAGAGTGCTTGTCCAGTATACATAAAGCCCAGGTTCAATTCCTAGCACTGCATTAATTCAGTGTGGTGGTTCAAGCACGTTATTCCAGCACCTAGCACTCAGCATATGGGGGAAAGAGGACAGGAAGAACAAAGCCATGCTTAGTATAAAGCAAGTTCAAGGTCAGCCTCGGATACATGAGACACTGGGAAAATAAACAACAGTTTTAAAATGTTATTAATCATAAGCTATATCTTTAATAGATTTAAGGAAAAAAACCTGTAACATTACATATATACATCTTTGTTTCAATACACCCAAATGCAGAAAAACATATGTCTCCAAACCAAGAAATACTGGTTTTATAGAACAAAGGAAGCACTGATCAAAATGAAGCCCTTTTCAAAGGATACGACTTTCAAGCACAACTGTTTGAATTCTGCAGCAAAGTTACGCCAGGAAAAGAACACTGATTGTTTCCTAAGGTTAATTTATGAGGCTCATTTAGGAAGTAACATATACTGCTGGTGAAAGAGATGCTAAACAAAAGAACTTCAACTTATCTGATCCTTTTAAAGTTAGTTAAAGGACCTTAATAGCAGGATATTATGTCAACGTATAACCAAGACGTGGTGCACTACTGACGTTTCTTTCTGCATATGGAACCTGATGACTTTCACACAACATCGAAGACAGATGACAGATAAATCACTTCCCAGTTCGTATGGGCCATAGAGATGCATCTTCCTTACAAGAACCTTTGACTTCCATAAATGAAAAGAGAAAAAGTGTAACAATTTGAAATGTCATTTTCCAGTTGGATTTTGACTTGTATTGCCACAAATATGAGGACGTGACCCCTCCACCCGTACAGAAAACAATCCCAATGACAACTCCAAGGCTTTCCTAAGTCAGCTGGGGAGCCATATAGCAGATGGGAAATAAACTCAATTCTAAATGCTGTCACTTTCAACAAGGAAAGGAAACTGAGTAGCTGGAGAGATTTCCTTACAGTTGTTCCTTTGACAATACCTTCCAAGGTGGAAAGAGCCCAGCTTCTTTAAGGGCATACAGGTTTGTCAACCAGCAGGCTTCCAGTTGTTATTGACAATGGTTCATGAGAGGAAATTTATGCAAGAGGGCTAGGAGGAGAAAAACCATTCTACAATGGTGCCATCAAAGATAAAAGTTCCAGAAATTCCAGTTCGTGTTGAACAGGAAAGCTGCCACCATGGAATCTTTATTTGCAGGACCTCAACAGAGATGGACTGTTTGACAAGGGCATACCCCTCCATTCGCAACTTGTGCAAGCTTCATTAAGCCTATGCCATCATCAGCCTTTGTTCTGCTCTGTTGTGACTCTCCCTGGCCTCAGAACACACATGGACAGGGGACATGATGTTTGAATTCTTCACATGGGGTATATTATGGTCATGTGAGGACCTGAAGAAGATGTTACGGTGAGTAGCCAAAGAAGCTAGTAGACATAGACATGCAACTGCTGGGGGAAATGCAGTGTAGTACAGTGTGCTTCGTGGGGCTGTGCACTACTGCAGAAAAGCTCCTCATCTCAGAGAGCTCAAGAAATGGCAACAAAAGTAGATGCCCAAGGGGCCAACCGGGCCCCTCTGTACTGCCTGACCTACCTTTAAAGCACTTTTAAGGGCATCACAGTCAATGAGGAAGAGAGAAAAAAATAAGGCTACACTATCACACTCACCATTTTAACTTGCAGGTGAGTGTGTTTTATGTTGGTAAATTACAGATTGCTCAATGGTAGACTAGTTATACAGCAGATTTATCTCATTGCAATTGCTCCAAAGAGTGTGGAACATTTGGTGACAGAATTATAGAAACAAAGCCTGCTTGTAGCCACAACACACAGTTGACGCTGAGTGAGTCTACATGGTCTGGTGGGCATGCTTTCTTTGTACCCTCCACTATGCTCATAAATAAGCATCAATGAATTGGACACTACTCATCAAGTCCATGGATTTATCTCAGCACCACAGCCACCAACTGTGTGACTGGTCAAATTTTCAACTGTTGTGTCTCTCAGTCCTATCTCTAAGCCTATGGGGACCACAACACATCCTGTGTGTCAAAGATTAGGAAACCTCAGGAAAGCAACCTATCCAAGTCCACAAAGTCAGATGGAGGGAGTGTGAGTCCACATTTGGAGTCTGCACTTACTAACAACCCCAATGGTGTTCTGAAGTTTATCAGTGTCCCAAAGCCAAAATGAGGGAAGCTGCCTAATGTCAGTTCTCAAATCAAATTTGAGTGCCTTCTCAAATCACTATGATTTTGTCCTTACACATACTCCTCCCATCCCACCCTGAGACAGGGTTTCTATGCATAACCCTGGCTGTCCAGGAATTCATTCTGTTAGACAGGTTGGCCTAGAACTCAGAGATCTTCCTGCTTCTGCCTACAGAGTGTTGAGATTAAAGACATGTTCTACTACAGCCCTATTTATACATAATTTGAAATACACAAATCAAACAATAAAGTCCATTGTAAGTCATTTGGGATGCCCAGGTTGGGTTGGCCCAAGCCCTGAGCCTGATATGCAGAGAGGCATCCAGGAACAATGCCCCAGTAGTTACTGGACACCTACAGAAGTTCTCCCAGGTAAGAGGTGCCTTTCCCTCCAACATTGCTCTCCTCGCCACCCACCCTCAGAACTGCTATTGCCTCTGCCTTGAAACAGCTTGCACTGAGCCTGGACATGGGGAGGCATCTTCATCATCCTCACCAGCACCAGTACTCTCCCCGTGAACAGCACCCATTTCATCCTAGCAGCTTCCCAAACAGTGCTAGCTGCCTGGAGGTCAGCCACTCTGCAAAGCCTCAGGGCAAGGCTGTGTAAGGAAGGTGCTGCTCTCTCTACTTCACAGATGAACAAAGTGAGTCTCTGAGATGCTAAGTAACAAAGGCGGAGGAAGAAATGAACGACAAAACCCAGGCCCTTTTCCTGCATGCTCCCTACCAGTGCAGGGAGATGGCTCTAATTGAGTGCCACCTCTACATTTTATCTTATTGTCCTCTTTTTAGAAACTCCCCATTTGTCTCCCTTGCAAAGACAAGCTTCTTAGGAGAACTGATATGACCATTTGTGTGCCTTTGTATCAAATCAGCCACGTTAGCCCAGTATGTATTATGTATGTGACCATTCTTTTTGTACTGCAAAAGAATAGGAAGCAGGTAAGGGCACATAAAGAGAATGGGGCTGGAGGGAGGCACAACATAAAAATGTCTTAATGAATCTGACCCCTGATACAAGAAAAAAATTTCTTTTTCTTAATTTAGATGCTACTCGCCTGAGCCTTCTTCATGCCTGGAACAGAGTGCTTACTGCTTTGTGTTTGGTGACTCATACTTCCTGTGTCATTCTTATTGCAGCCTACCTAAAAAGCAGGTATACCTGGACCCATTCTGTAGGGTTTTCATTAAGTGTGTGCATATGTGTATATGTGAATGCATGTTCATGTATGCAAGGTGCACTTCTGCATGTGAATGTGCATTCATGCATGTAGAGGACAGAAGACAACCTCAAGCTGTATCATTCCTCAGGTGCCATCTATCTTGTTCTTATTGAGATAAAGCCACTCACTGAATCTGAAACTGAGTAGACTAGGCTAACCCTAGGGATCTGCCTGTCTCTGCCACCCATCACTTAGATTACAAATCAATGTCATCACATCCAGATATCTTTATGTGGGTTCTGGAGATCAAACTCAGGTCTTTGTGCTTGCAAGCAAGCTCTTTACTAAGTGATCCATCTCCTCCAGGCCCCAGTGAACTTTTTTTTTTTTGGTGTATACATATATGACAGGTCTAAAGTTATGTTTTAAGTTTAATAACTGTGCTTAAAAGACCAATAAAACAAAACTCCTAACCTATAAGCCCTATTTGCCCATGAACAGATTCCTGGAATGCTAGGGACTGTTGTTCATGTAAGATAACAAGTCATACGTTTTCACGTTTGTAAACAAGCTTGGTTGCCCCAACCACATAGGAGGTACTTGATCATACATAGGGATGAGGGTGGGGGAGTGGGGAGTGTTATATAGGCAGGAAGTACATCAGGAGGTATGCCTGATCCCATTGAACTAAGGCTGGAAGTACACAGTCTTGTGGGGTTTGCCTTTATAAACCCCTGACTAATGTAATTTGAGGCTATACCCTGTGAATATCAAGAATGGACCTGGACAGTGTCCATTGTCCTGACCAGTATTTAATAAAGCTTGCTTCAAATTTGGTTCAAAAATTGTGGTAGTGGTCTTATTCTCAGTATGTAGCATAGGCTGCTTCTGATTCACATCCTTTTAACTCAGCATCCTGAGTACTAGGATTATAAGCACCTAACACCACACTTTATCTTACTAGTTCCACTCATGCAAAATGGAAGAAGTTTGGACAATCTATCCAAGCATAAATATAAAACTTAAAAACTCAATTCCTGCTTCAACTTTGAGGAAAAGACAACGTGAATTAAAAGAAAAAATGGAAACAAACTTGAATAGGAACCTTACAAAGGAAGACATACAACTGGACAAAAAGAATCTGAAAAGATGCTCAATACCATTCTGTATCAGCAAGAATGCAAAAAGTCCCAAAGAGAGACTACTGTATACCCACACGATGACAAGAAATATTTGTACACAAAACTAACAATATCTAATGATTTTGACAATGAGCTGTGGTCTAAACTCAGTGTAGGGGCAGAGTAAGAGCTACATCCACCTTGGAAATGTTTTGGCAAGATCTACCAAAACTGAATTTATATCTTCACTTTGACCAGCAATTCTCCTCCAGGTATTGTGCATACATGTGTAATTGTGCAACTATGTAAGAACACATATATGTTGAGCTAAAAGCTGGAGATCACGAAAACCAACAGAAAAGGATGGCAGTCTACCTAAACAATGAGAAACTCTGCAGTGGGGAAAAATGAAACTACTGCTACATTGAAATACATTTCAAAGAACAACATTAGAAAAAGATGACAGACTTGGGCTCGCTGGATATTTCAGATGAGTGAAAACACTTGCCTCAAAGCCTGAAGACATAAGTTCAATCCCTGGAACACATGAAGGTAGAAGAAAAGAATCAACACATACAAGCTCTCTCTCATGTACACATGCACGTGCACACACACATGCACGCAGAGGGCAGAGGGAGGGGGGATAAATATATAAAAAAAACACAGAAACAAAGCATATATTTTACATGGTTATGCTTATTTGAAGCTCAAGAAGAAAAATGTATTTAAATATACAGCATCAAAATCGTGGTTACTTCTGAGAAGGGAAGGGAGTATTCATAGTTGGAGATATAAGGGTGTTGAGGGAAGTTTTGGTCCCACCTGGTCCCAAAGAAACACACAGAGGCTTATATTAATTAGAAACTGTTTGGCCTATTGCTCAGGTTTATTACTAACTAGCTCTTACAACTTAAATTAACCCATGATTCTTATCTATGTTTAGTCATGTGACTTGTTACCTTTTCTCAGTGTGAATTTGTACAGGTGTGCAATTCTGACAAAATGCACAAGGCACAATGTAGGTGCCCACCCTTTGAGAAGAGTAGAACTGAGTAACAAACAAACAAAACAACAAAACTTAATGAAACCTCAAGACCATAGTCCTCAAAACAAAATAGACCTAGGGTCACCCAGGGTCACTCTGAGTTTCACTGTCAGAAATGTGACAGAATTTCATTGCGTGTGTACGTGTGTGTACATGGCACGCACACACACCTACACACATATACATGCACACATATACATGCACCCATGTGTGGAGGTCAGAGGCCAAAATCAAGTCTACTGCTCTCTCCTGACTTTTGGGAGCCATTCATCTCTGACTGAATCTTGAGCTCACTGACTCAGCAAGTCTGTCTGGTCAGTGAGCTCTAAGGATCATCTTGGCTCTAGATCCCTAGCACTAGAGCTACAGGTAAGTACCCTACACTTGACGTTTTATAGGGTGCTGGAGATCCAAATTCAAGTTCTCATACTAGCTTGGCAGGCACTGTTATAGCCAAGTTCCTACTTTCCTCCACAGTGGTTTCACAGTGTGCCTCATTTGAAGTCATACCACACAACAAAAGAACATTTCATCTACCACTCAAGCAATGCTTTCTTTCAAACTTCTGGTGAAACAGATGTGGCGTTTCTCCCACAAATCCTAATTAAGTGAAGCTGAAGCTATGTAAAACCAATTAGAGATGAAAACAAGACATGTATGTCTTTCGAATCAGTAGATGAAACAAAGATTGTAGAAGCTGTGGCTCCCATATGCCGTGAGGACTTAATGCTCCATCCAAGGAGTTGGGTGAGGAGAAAACATCAAACACACTCACATACAGAAGCCAGAGGAATAAATCCCCCACAGGTATCAGCCAGTGA
Source organism: Ondatra zibethicus (assembly GCA_004026605.1). Classification (NCBI taxonomy): domain Eukaryota; kingdom Metazoa; phylum Chordata; class Mammalia; order Rodentia; family Cricetidae; genus Ondatra; species Ondatra zibethicus. The sequence continues at coordinate 120,832 of PVIU01002498.1, read as the reverse complement.
CCTTGAAAATGATTTCATTTCCATTTTCACCAAAATATGTTTTCAAAACAAAGCCCCTAAGACAACAGAATGGGCCACTTCTAACAGGCAGGAGAGGGCAGAAAACCTCAACTCTGCGTAAGTCAAACAGATGAGAGGGCTTGAGAGTGAGAGCAGGGTGATGAGAAGGCAAAGACCTGGGACAGGCCTGAGGGTTGCCAGAGAACACCTTGCTCATGTAGAAGGACCTTAAAATCCGTCAACTCGCCTCCTGGGCGTCTTCATTTAACAGGCAACCGAAGCTGTTAAGCATGGCATACCCATCAAGAATTGCACAGGACAAGTAGGACCAAGATCATTTGTCTCAAGTCTCCTGTTCATCACGAACCTCAAATTTAAGAATTTGAAGTTGCCCCCCACCTTTTGAGACAGGGTCTCACTACGTACGTAGCCTTGGCTGTCTTGGAACTCAGTGTGTAGATGTTTAGTGGTTTCTCTACTGCTTTATCCCATGTCACAGTAACACTATCTCCCACATGCTTTTTGTCTTCCCTACTACACAGTAAACACGCTCAAAGGAGGAAATTCACCCAGTTTATTTCTAATGCTGAGAACCCAACACATTCATCTGTTGGGTACTGCTGTTCAGTAAACATTTTCCCAGGAGGTAGAGAAATGAATAAATAGACATGGGATGGATAAGTAGATGTTTTAATTCAGAAAGTCAGGATGTACACTCACTACTCATTAAGGACCAATTACATTTGTTTCACTGTGGCCAAAATATCTGAAAGAATAAAGGACAAATTTATTTTGGTTCCCAGTTTCAGAGGGGTTAGTCCATCACCAACCACTGAAAAAGCATGGCAGAGTGACTCAGCTCAGAGAGCTGGAAGCATGTGGCCGAAGCTATCTGCATGCCATCAGATAAGAGCCCAAAGGGGGATGTAAGAACCATGGGTAGGTACGCCCTTCGAATGCTGTTCATAGTAAACTACATTCAACAGCTGGCTCCATGTCTAAAAGGTCCACAGCTTTCAAAACAGGCAAGCCAGACTAGGAGCAGGTCTTTAAGATATGAGTAAGGAGAGGGGAACTTCTGACTCAAGTCATAACAAATAGAACCCTGACTCTTTGAGACAGGGTCTCATTATATAGCTCATTATATAGTGAGTTCCAGGACTGCCAGGGTTAGACAGTGAGACCCTGTCTTGAAAAAACAAATAAAAACAAGCAACAAAAAAGCAAAGATAGAAGCAAAAACTTCTGCCTTTGCCTCCAAGTGCTGGGATTAAAGTCATGTACCACCACACCAAGCCTAGGATCCTAATTATTTACTGAGCTGAACTAAGAGCGAAGAACTTGGGCCAGAGCCATGGGGTGGCCAGTTCCAGCCCAGTCAACCCAGTGGTGCTCTCTGATGTCTGCATTGGCAGCTAGGAAGCTGCCACACAAACATCAGGCTATTTGCAGACCCAGTGCCTATGACTGTAGAGGAGTTCAGGTAGTTCTGCACTGGAGAGTCCAGAAAAGATGGTGATCTGGCAGAAAGCAAAGTGAGCACCTTCCACAGAGCCCTGAAGGGTTTCCTGACCAGGGTAGTATTTCTGTGGAGATGGCAATGGAGTCACAGTATTTACCAGGGGCCATTTGCAGTTGAAAACAATTAAAACTCAAGACACTCAGCTCCAGGCTTGCTTTCCAGTGGTCCAGTCCAAATGGCTTCCAGTTTGTTTGTTTGTTTTTAAATCACATGTTCTAAATTTGATTGGCTGGATGGGAAGTGCAGGGTGTTTGGAAAAACCACTGAAGGACTTCTAGTGATGAGACAGATCAGAGGAAATGATCCCACAGGCCCCAACTGTAATGTCAACCTTCCCGTGGTAATCTCCCAGAAAAACGTAATGTAGACCAAGAGTGAATCGTGTTTCTCTGTCTTGAGTGGCCTTCACCCTTGAGACAGATAAGCTGAACCAGCCTGTGTGTGCTTCCCAGCTTGCCACAGTGTGGGATCCACAGACCTGCAAGTATCAGTTTAAGAACCAAGTTCATGCTTAAATTTTGTACTGTAAATAAAGGAATAAAAAGAGAAGAATGAGGAACTCTTTTAATTGGATTTCTAGTAAGTCTGGAGCAGATATTACCTGCATAACACATTATGTCATAATATTTAGAAAGCATCTTTGAGGCATGTACCTCCAAAATGAGTGGTAATTTTATTCCACTCTGTCTCCAATTGAGCAGCTAGCAGAGTGTCCACTACAGATCTATAACTTAGAGGTGGTAAAATTTTGAGCAAGCTATCTAACCTTGAAGGTGGAGAGTAACAGTACCCTGTTACAGTACCATCAGGAGACAACTATACTGTAGTGGAGTAAAACCTGGCATCTAAAGCATCCAGCACATGCTCATCATACAATTATCATTCTATGAATACTTTTATACTCATATAGACTCATTAGCAAATCCTTAGAACTGACTTAAATTGATTATTCTTAACAATTTTCTAGATCGGCATACACACAGCTACATACTCAAAGTCTAATGAAAACACAACAGGTATGAATGGGTGTTGCGTGTGGGTGTCTCAGTCCTATTGCACAAGGCTAAGAAGGGGAACGTTATCAGCCTCAACGTCCTTATCTGTGAAAGGATAACATTAGAACAGAAGTACCTAACTGACGTGCAACACGCTAACTAAAACACTTAACACAGACTCATTACTCCACAAGAGAGTCTTGTCTCATGCTATGCACATCTCTTAGTCTCTGTATTATGACCTATTAAGGTGCTCACCGAATCCCAGCTCTAGAGCAATCTAAAGACACCGATGTAAACATAGGAAGAATGAACCCCAAATGGAGCATACACATCCTTTTTCTCCTAAATAATAAGTAGTTAAATTATTTCTTTGGGGTATGAGTTGATTTTCTTTTAAGAATATTTTATCTGGGAGTGACTACAGATTTGTAGATGTCCAAAGAATAAAATGGATACAAAGGACACCACACGCCCTCTCCCAGACTCACCCGCTGTTAACAGCTCCGCCTGCTGGCCGGCTATTTCTTCTCTCTTTCCCTTTCTGTACAGGCAATATATTTTCAGTTGTTTTTCCTCTCTCGTGAGGAACTGATATTAGTCGTATCACCCTGACCTACTCATAAATACGCCAGTGCATATTTTCAGAGAGAAGTGGTAACTAGTTAATTATATGCGTGTGTGGGTGTTGGGGGGGGTTTCCTGGAGATTAATACAGAGCTGCATGCACTGTGTTAGCCCTGCTACCTTCCCAGGTAACATCTAATTTTAAAAGCACTATGCCATTCACTAATATGACAATTTCATTCCCATTGTGATTGAAATGGAACAATAAGCATTGTCTAGTCTAAATCGAATCAAATCACATTGAGAAGTTTATTTTACACCTCAGTTTTTCTTGTGTGTGTGTGTGTGTTGTATGTGTGTGCACCGTGTGAGTGCAGGTATGTGTGTATATTTGAGTGTGAGAGTATGTTGTGTGTGAGTACAGGTAGCTGTGTGCCTCGATATGCACAAGGAGGTCAAAGGACAACTTTCAGAAGGTTTTTCCTTCCAATATAGCTCTCAGGGATTGAACTCAGGTCCCTAGACATTCATGACAAGTGTTTTCATTTGCTGAGTCATCTTGCCAGCCCAATGGTTTCTAGACCTGTGATGAAAACCATACAATGTCACAGTAGCCTCTGTTCTGAACACTAAATCCAACTTTGCACCGAAAGTGCTGTCATCACATATAACACCAGCAGCACTGCCTACAGGAGCTTGGCTCAGATTTCAGATGCGAGAGGTTCTAAAATACAGCATGTTTACTGTTCACATGAAGTTTTCCGCTCTTATAGGAACATAATTTAGTTATAAAAACAAAAAGCCTTTAAATTTTCCAAACTGCCATTCCTCAGCATGTATCAAATTGGTGTATCTTTGGTTGATACTGTGCTGAACTGTTTGATTTTTAAAATTACTTTGTCAGCTGCTCACTTGAGTTTCATTAAAAAAAAATGGTTCAATGAATTTTGGTTTTAGATTAGCTCAGAGTTTCCAAACTTTCTAAAATGGCCCTAAATATGCTTCTGCTCTTTTGAACTATGTACTTGTATGAAGTAGCATTCCCAGCACTCAGCATCATAGGATCAATCTGCCGATCAGCTATCAAAGACATGGAAAATGTTCTATGTCTTGCATGATCAAACAGTTAGCAAAGATTTAAATCGATATGTAAGTATGGATAAGCATATCCATCTTGTTAAAGCAAATTTGTTTTCATCTTTAGTAAATGACAAAAATTATATATATATATAAATAATTTCTTTAAAATAAGTTGCTTGATGAATTCTTCTCCACAAATGCCAATTTGTACATTTATTTTATATATCTATATACCTGGGGTCAGGTAAAAATTTCTCAGGCAAACAGGTTGTAGATAAAAAAAAAATGATTAAGAAGCCGTGACATGGTCCATTTTATATTTTGTCGTGTGTTTGTGTGTTTTCTTCTGTATGTATATCATACGAGTACAGAGGGTCATAAAGGCCAGAGAAGGATATCAGATGCCCTGGAATTGAAGTTACAGGCCATTCTGGCCTGCCTGATCTGAGTGCTGGAACCAAACCCATGCCCTCTGTAAGAGTACAAAGTACTATTAATCCCTTATTTCATCATGGTCTTCAGCAAGACAATCAAATCACAAGAGGAAAAGTATCCTTACCTGGACTTTAACATAAATGCTTACAATCCATAAGAAGAGCTAGAAAATGTATCTATATTTCTGTGGGGATTTTCGGGGTATGTACATTGTTTTCATTTTGTTTTGGTGTCGCCCAGGCTAGCCTCAAACTCCCTGGGCTCTATGTACATCTATGCTCTTGCTGCGCCTGCTGGCACCATCCACCACTGAAAACAGAACCCAGCCTTCTTTGCTTCTAGTATGAGCTAAAGCCAGCGCTCTCTAGGCCTTAAGCATCAGATTGAGACTGGTGGAGAATCCAGGCTGTGGACCGAGAAGGTACAGACTGTCAGCCTCTGAAGAGTGCCAACAGCCGCTGCTGGGCTACTCAGCCAGCAGTATGGAAGCCAACCTATTCATTCCTGCTGTAATATATATTAATTCGATTGATTCTGATCCTCTAGGGCTCCCTGACTAATACCATCACCATGCCCATTTTTATGTAATGCTAGGGATCAAACCCAAAGGGTAGGAGTGGGGAGCTCATGAGGTGAGCACTCAACCCACTGAGCCACACACCCAGCCCTATTTGCTTTTGTTTCTACTGAACATGCTTGATACAAGGAGAATCTGTGCAAAATACAATGTATTTTATTCTCTGGACTTAAATGTTTTTTTGAAAAACTCAAATATAGTAAAATCTTCTCTGATATAATAGGTTGTAAGGACACTATGGAAACTCTCATGTACCTTCAAAAATTACTGTGAAAATAGCTTTATAATTGTAATGGATCTTGATGGAAAATGTCAGCTAAAATTATAAAGCAATTAAATAAATGAACACAGCTGCCAAATAGATACATTAGGATCCTGGACGGAGCCAAGTACTAAGCCATATGTTATTAAGAGGAGATACTTTATGATTCAGTATCTGACCTTCAAGGAGACGGGAGGCAAAGAAGCAAAGCCAGAGCTTGGGGTTTGGCGGTCATTAGAAATGGGTTTGTACTTGAGTTCAATCATTGATAAACTGGGTACCAGCACAGACCATTGACAGAAGCTGTCCACTCTTCTCTCGCTACATACACTAAGAATACATGAACTACAATAGTAACAAACTACATCTCATCCTCAGAGGGGGCTTCAAACAGAGGGGAGTGGCCTCCTCTCACTCATGCCTCTGTCAAGGGACCAAACAGCAAGAAGGCTCTTGCTGGATTCAGACCCTTGGCACCTCCAGTCGTGAGTGATATTGTTTTCTTTACATTCCCTAGTCCAGAGTCTTTCTGCGAGAGCTACAGCCTAAAGAGAACTGGAAAATGAGCAGCAATGCTAACTTTGGAAATTCATGTCAGTAGGGAGAAGGACTGGCCTCGGTGGAAGACCTTCAGGTAGACGATCCCAGGCCCGCGTAACATGCTTACGCTGCAACACAACATTGCTGTCTACAAAGTTCACACTTGAGTGCGACTGCATTACCAAAACAAAACAAGACAGCAACAACATCAAAAACATTTCAGAATATAAGTTTCTGATTTTGCGTCAGGCTGGAACATCCACAGCTCTCCTAGGACACACGTGGTCTGTTGGTCACAGGTTTGGGAAGAGGAGGCTAACTCCCAGAGAGTCAGCATCTTCGTGTCAAGCACCAGTGACACAAAGGCAGTGAGGGGGTCCAGGGGAGTAGAGTGCGACCTGGTTTGAGGTCAGACCCTTTGAGGTGACGCTCTTCTGCGCTTTACCACACTACTTGTTAAATAAAACAGATGATATGGCAGGCTAAGGGTTAAAACACACACACAGATGACAGGATAGACAGGCAATCTATGTGAACTGTACAGATCACAACAGAGCACCTGAGACACAGAGAGAGTCACAAAATAAGTGACTATCAATGTTATGAATCAGGCTAGGCTTTGCAAAGAGAATATATATATATATTTCATTTTAGACAGCATTTTAAAGGATAACAGTCACAACAGTCCTCAGATGCTTACAGACCTCTCTACAAAATCCAATCAGAACCACTTCATTAACATCAAACACAACCTGAACACCGACACACATTCCAGAAGACAGTCAGCATCAGCTTCGTGGTTCTTGTTATACTCTATCATTAGCTCTCATTATTAAAGACCATGGCATAATGGGCTGATTTCAGACAAGCCAAGGTGGAAAAACAGTGCCTAAGAGAAAACTAATAGGTTCAAATAGTCCCCAAAGTAATGCATGGCTCTATGCATGATGGGGAAAAAAAAGGTTGATGTTGGTAGATGCTCAACTGTCTATCTGAATATGGCACCTCTATAAATAAAGAACAAGGTCACCCGTTTATCACATTAAATTTAAAATGTCTTAGAGACCAAACAGTCTCTCTGTAAACTCCTCCAAGTTAATAACCGATACCTCTAAGGCATGTTACAATGGCCTCAGTATCACAGAGAGCCTTGATCAACAAAACAATAAGCTGTAAAACAGGCTCCTTCCCTCCTTCAGGAGACATTCCTTTGCAAGTGCGGCAAAATGAGCCCCTCAGAGCTGAGCCCCCAGAGGTGGGAGGCAGGAGGGGGGTGCACTCAGCATTCCAGAGAAGCAACATTGCTGAATGAGCCGAGAGCTGCATCTTGCATCTCACTCTGACAGCCAAGGCACGGCAAATGACAAGCCCTGTCAGGTAAGGTATTTATCCTCACACGGAATGCGGCCACTCCAAAGCAACCATCTCAGCGGCTGTCACATCAACGAAGACAAGAAGTCATAAAACGGGAAGGTTATCATTGAGGGAGGTGCAGCAATAGAGACTGTAATTAAGAACTCCTGCAAAGCGCTCCTTAGCATCATGTTCAGGATGGCTTGGATTACCTGCCAACTCACCAATGAAGTCCTTACCAGCCTGTCTCTGAGATGAGCAACCTTCTGAGCAGCCTTTCAATCTGGAAGCCTATGCAAAAGTAGCTCTTAAAGGCTGAGAATGCAGACTCAAAGAAGAAACACCAACTTGCTCTGTTCATTCACTCAACAAATAGTTATCTCACTATTCAGGCACCAGGTTAGAGATGTAGAGGACATCAAGGGAGATACGCCACCTGACTTGGCAAAGATAGATTCTTAAAAGGGCAGACATATACAGTAGGAACGATAGGTCAGGACATGGTAGAGGGTGAGAGCCTTGATAGCCCTAAGGAGGACACCTGTCCCAGTGAAGGAGATGAGGCAGAACTTCAAGGGAGAAGAGGCATCAAGGCTGAACCTTAAAATGAAGTAAGGAACCGGCTAGAGAAGGCAATGTGTACCCACAGGAGAAGGCGTTTGTGTGCTGGAGACAGGAAGACATCTGTGTGGCCGAAGCACTAGGCAGGGCTGGGAAATGGCTGCATGTGCTTCAGAACAGCTACAAATAGAGCAGAAGACAAAATGGTAAACTTAGAACATGGTGAGATGTTGCATGTATGTGTGTGTGTGTGTGTGTGTGTGTGTTAGAGAGAGAGAGAAAGAGACTACATTACATGGTTCTCATGTGTGAGATAAAGTGTTTCACAGCCAGGAAGCTGGTCATGCCTATAAGAACCTAGTTCTAGTTGAGTGTAGACCACTACCTTCCATTTAACGAGCAGCAAAGGGGTTCTGTGGGCTGTACGAGGCCACAGAGCTGGCAGAGCAACCCTCAGACTCTGACTCCTTCTGCATTTGGTTGTCTTTTCTGTACTCACTTTTCCCCTAGGGAAGGGGAGTGATTCTCAGTGGTAAATATAATTGAATTCTACTATGATGACTTCTACTCCTACTGTAGAAACAAAGTTCTTGAATGAAGAGAGAAACAAATGGGAAAATAGCTGCAACAAAAATGGGACTGCATGAAGGCATTACACCGGTGACGCGGATGGATGGGAATTAATCCTCAGTGACAGTGCTGAAAACGAAAATAATAACCACAGAGTGGGTGAGCAGCGAGCAGCATGGTATTTCCAAGTGTAACTGAGCAGAAGTCCAGTTGTTCCTCTGCTCATTGATAAAACAGACGATTGCCATGCATAGGACTGAGCTCTGAGCTGTGACATCATCACAACACACATGCTAAGGACGTCAAAATGACTCGGGACTAGAGGAGCTTTCTCTCTTCATTGCCAATGGCCAATATATTTTCTACAATGTGGAGAACATAAATCCAACCCCCTTCTAGCATTTACCTGCTCATGAGGTCACCCTACCACACACTGAGGCCAGGGAGTATCAGCCAATGGAGGTTGCGGAACGCAACAGATCAGAGGAACTTTTGTTCCTGTTACAACACAAGGAGGATTGAGTCTCCCCATCCACAGCTCCCAAAGCTCCCAAGGCATTGATCAAGAAAGACCTCTGCTTTGCCAGGCATAGGGCCAAAGAGTCAAAATAAACACACATGGGGACAGACTATTCCAAGCCAGCCACAGAATCCTACATCACCCTAGTCAACTCACGTTAAAAACCACATCACAGGCAGGGGAGGGAGCTCAGTAGGCAAAGTGTTTACTAGACAAGCATGAGGGCCTGTACCCACAGTTTAGAAAGGCAGATGTGGTGACACAGGCTTGTAATCCTAGCACTAAGTAGGTGGAGTCATGTGGATCCCTGTAACTCTCTGGGTAGCCAGCTGAGCTTGAATGGTAAGTCCCAAGTCTCAGTGAGCGACCCAGAAGGACCCAAGGTTTCAGCATGTGAGGAATGACATTAGAAATGGACCTCTGAACTCCACTTACACACTTGTGCATGTGGGTGGACACGCATGTGCATAACAAACATACATACACACACATATATATACACATATATACACACACATACATGCATACACACACAGAGCACACTAGGCACAAAAATAAACCTCATTTTCTGCTACTTTATAATTGGATCGGTACAGCAAATTGTGTTGTATCTTCTTTTTCAGTCCAAACACCAATTTCACTTTCTAAACTCCTGATCTACTAGTTTCATACAAATAGGACATCAGTACCAAATGGTTTTTGTTTAAGCAAAGGCAAACATTATTCTTCCATTGTTTTTAAAAAACTGAGTCTTTTGGACCTACTTTCTAAATAGTGGCACACTTAAAATCAAGCCATATAGCTCATAGTCAAGTCCAAGAGATCGGGTGGTGGGGGATAGAATTAATGGGAAAGCTTGCCAGAAATGTAACCATGGTAACATCACAGATGCATCAAGCAATGGTGTGCTAATTGATTCATCCCCATTTCTTAAAGTGGAAAATGAGTAGGGGAAAAAAATCACATGGAGAACAATCATGAGTCTGGGCAATTACTGAATTCGGCAAAGTTGCATTCAACCTGCAACCATAATTTACAGGCAGTCATGGGACAGCTTAGAAATGGCCCTAGGAGGTTCATGAGCCAAAAGATGAGGTTCTGCTATGAATTCCCCATGACCCTGTTTCCTCTTCCGCTTTCAGAAGTTTGGTGTATGTAACATGGGCCAGTGTGACAGAGGTGGACCAAGCTGGATAATACAGCCTCACTCCTGTTGCCCAGAGTCACAACCTCACTCAAAACTGGGTTACTAGATCAATAAAAACGGGATTAAAATCCCTACCCTATCTGCAAGACTGGAATTAGGAATAGCAATGAGTCTAAATACATATGGAATCATTCAAGAATATTATTGGGATTCAAGTTTTCAATTCAAAGTGGAAAAGCTGAAATGAGTGAGGGCAACTAAGTCACATTAACAGGGTCCCCTCTTCTCTGTGAGATGCAGCTGCCGGTGAGGAAAGAGGGCTACAGAGCACTGCTCCAAGCTCCTGGCGGTATCTCTCTTCTGCACAGAGCCTCGATTTACGACCAAGCAAAATGGAGGGCAGCTGATTATTCTAGAAACTGATTTCCTAAGGTTCTCAAATCTATGCAAAGCCTTTGGTCAGTCACACTTGTGACTTTATGGTGACATCAGCAAACACTGGCAGTCTAGAACATTACTGCCAAAGTATATTTAAAGAAAACCATCTCTAGACAACAGATCACAGCAAGAGGAGGACTCTGTGGATATTAAAGTATTCTTCCTCTAGGAGGCAGTGTCTTAAAAATGGTACCACTAAAAACTCTTTCAAACTTCAAAGGACCAAGTGACAAAGCAGAAAGTAAAATTCCCAGTACTAGAACCAGAATCACTCTTTCCTTGAGGTGTGAACAGAATCAAATAAATGCCTTGTCTTCCCAAGAGGCAGAGGTAAGATCAGCCTGTTCACAGACACTGTGCGTTCATGTCCCCACTCTAAGGCAGCTGTCAATTATCCACTCACAGTGGACCAACCCATTGCCTGCTTGTCCTTGTCCTTAAAGGTATCCCTTTCAGAGGCCCTGATGTTCTATATCTGGCTTGCTCAAATTTGGTTGCACTGAATATTTTTTAGAATTTTAATCTGTGAAAATCCTTCTTTTTCCCTACAATCCAGAGGTGGGCAAAATCTGGTTGTAGGGATGGAGAGTAACTGTGGCACTTCCCCCACTGAGGGCCCTTAAAGAAACAGTGACCTGGGGGCTGGAGGGATGGCTCAGCAGTTAAGAGCATTGCCTGCTCTTCCAAAGGTCCTGAGTTCAATTCCCAGCAACCACATGGTAGCTCACAACCATCTATAATGAGGTTGTAATGAGGTCTGGTGCCTTCTGGCCTGCAGGCATACACACAGACAGAATATTGTATACATAATAAATAAATAAATATTTTTTAAAAAAAAAAAAGAAGGAAGAGGAAGATTTTTAAAAAAGAAAGAAAGAAAAAAGAAACAGTGACCTCCACCCTGCTCAGTGTCAGGTCTCTGCCTGGCTCACTCCATTAAACACAACGACGGTTCCATTTCTAGAGGCTTCACCCTGCCAAGGCTTTGCGAACTGTTTACATGCTTCAGCCCCTCTGTACTTCACAGCAGTTCCCTGGAGCTAGCATGACTGACACAGTCTTTAGACAGATCAGACAGTGAGCTCAAAAAAGGTAATTTGCCCAGCATTTAAAACTATTAAGTAGCAGAGTCAAATGGAAATCCAGTGACACAGTCACACCATGATAGCATGCTATCTCTCCCACTGTCAACCATCATTTGCTTTACTCAGGGCATCATTAGGTGGACTCACTGCTAAGTGTGCCAGATCCATCAGCTGAGCTTTTTTTTCTTCTTTACACATACGTGAGCGTGCACACTCACACACAGCAGTAAGACACTAAAATTAGCTACTTACAAGGCACAGCATGGCGGTAGAGGTTGTCCCTTATGGTCTGCTGGAGCTCATGATCTGGAGACCCTTTCTGGAACCGCTGGTTGAGAAAGTGCCGCAGGTCCTTGTTGAGCCTTCCTCCTGCAGGAAATACATAAAACAGACAGAGCACATCAACAAGAGAGGGCTTTCTGAACAGTGATCAGTCAGAGCTGTGTGTGAGAAAGCAGCATCCTGAAAACTCCAGCCCAAGACCCTCAGGCATAGTGAGGAAGGGCTCCCGTTCCCCTCTGCAGGGGATACAGCCAGAGGAAGCAACACAGAGAAAACAGCATGGAAACACCTAAGGAATGGGCCTTATCACATGCAGTACCAGAAAGCTGAGTAACAGAGGATTTCCTCTAGGCTGTGCACTTAAGTGAGTGCTGGCGACATTAACAGACACTCTCAGAGTGAGAGTGACCAGCTGAAACTGCCAAGAGGACAATCTGGCAACAACTGTCATATAATAAAGCATTCTACGCTGGTTACAGTTGCAAGCAGGCTCAGAACTCCAGTGTAATTTACTATAGCAAATAAATAAAAGTAAAAGCAAGCAAAGAAACGACGTACAAACAACAAAAAGAAACCGATTCAGTAAAGCTCAGCCCACCTGTGTAGTAACTGCTAAGAATATGTGAGCTACACCTCCACATGCCAGTCACAGAGAGGGAGTTTGGAAAATAGCCTTCAAGGCCTGAACCCTGTTTGCATTTTTGAACTTTATTTAACTGGCATATAAAAGCAGAAAAAAAAAGCCTTACATCTTAACTACACAGAAGTGTACCATGTGATGTTTAAACACAGGTATACACTGCACAATGGTTAAGGGAGCTGTCATTTGTATACAGTGAAAACTTTCAGAATCCATCTTTCTAGCTTTCAAAGTGTAGACTACTGTACTATTATGTCCCAGTTTTTCAGTGGGGACAAACCAGTTTCTTGTTTCTACCCAAACAGGACAAGGTATCTACTGACAAACCTTTCCCCTTGCATCTTCCAGGCCACTTATAGTCCATTCATGAGTTAAGACCATGGGTATAACTTATCTGTCTTTATGACTCTTTTTGTGAGAAAAAGAATTCTAAATAGGAAATGGACTGAGGCACAATTTTGCCAATTTGAGACTTAAGTTCAATCCCCAGAATCAAATAAAAACAACAAAATACATAAACTACTAAATAAAAAAGAGAAAACACATAGTAAAAGACTTAAGTGAAGAAAGGAGACCCCCCTTCTTCATTTTATGGATAAATAACTACTGTTATATATATCTCCATACGCTCCACTGCCTTTCAAATGCAAGGTACTCATTGCTTTTTTATTGTTGTTTGAGCCACAGTTAATTGTGTCTTTATTTCCTTGAAATTTTGTATACTTAGAACAAAAGTTTTAATGTTGCAAAAAAGTGTCATAGAAAAGAGAATTTAAAAGAATTGTAAAAGAGATAGATAAAGATGCTACAGAGATGGCTAAAAAAAAAAACAAAAAAAAAAACAAGAATAAGCTTATCTTTCCAGGTGGGCAGTGGTGGTGTAGATTTTAATCCTAGCACTCTAGAGGCAAAGGCAGGCTGGTCTAAGTTCAAGGCCAGTTTCTTAATACACAGAGTGAGTTCCAGGACAGTCAGAGCTACATGGGGAACGTTATCATTTTGCAGACCTTCCCTGTCATCTGGGTACCCTGTCCCTTTAAGAGACAAGCTCTGCCCACCCCCAATCTCCCTGCAACCCCTTCCCCATAGAGGCAGCTAATCTTGAGCCTTCTCCCCTCCTATGCACTCACTCTTCTGAAGAGGTAACTACTGCCTCTCTCCCTTCGCCCCTTCTTTCTTCTCTCTACTCTCTCTTTCCTCTTTCTCTGTTCCCCTTCTTTCGCTCCCCTTCTCCCCTCCTCTCCATAACCCCTTACTCTTATACCGTTCCAAATACACACTAAATAAGCTCTATACCGAAGTTCTCTCTGCATGGCGTAGCTGTCTGTCTCCTGTCCACTGTCGGTCTCCCACCCTCCAGGGGACCTGCCAGGGTTGAGCCTCTGATTATCTGTCATTGGTGCCGAAAATCTTTCAGAGAAACCTTTACTCGGAAAAACAAAACAAAACAAACAAACAAACAACAACAACAAAGAGTGTCATTCTTTTAGACAAAATGAAAAGCAGGCCTAGGCATTTCCAGTCTTAGTGAAACAACACAGCCACTGGTCACCATGTGAGCCACAGAACTCCTTGAAGCAACTTCTCCATGCTCAGAAGATCATCCAGGACCAAGACAGTGATGCAACGTGATGCTATTTCCTACTATGGCAGGAAACTACTGGTCTGCTTCTCACACCAGCTCATTCTGGCACCAACTCATGAAACTGCATTTGAACTGTTTTACTTCAGTTGCACTACAACCAAGGTTAAAGCTGTCAAGAGGAAAATGTGTACGCTACAAATCAAACTCAACACCATTCAATCATTTATCAGCTAGTGATGAATGAAGTAAGCACTGCCTAACCTGCTCCCCAGACAAACAGACAGACAGACAGGCAGGATTTTCAAAGGTTCAGAAAAGAACCACACACATACACGATGCTGACACATACCTAGGTGATAGAACATACAAACTCAAAACACAAGGAGATCCCACTATGTAGTTACCAGAAGAACAGAATTCAAAGGATGAATAAATCTCACCTTTTGGCAAGATATAAAACAATGTTTTATATAGTGCTAGTGGGTGTGTAAGGAGGCTCATCCTCATGAGAACACAATTTAACAATACTTCATTAAAACAAATTTGCACAGAAAAAGGGATGAACAATTTCACTAAAAATTAAGAACAAGAAAGTAAGTCCACAAAAAGAAAACATAAATGAATTGTTCAGCCCTAAATTATAAATAATCCAAATATTTATCCAGAGGCAATGAAACAAAATGATATGTTTAATGAAGTGCTGCACAGCACTTAAGGAAACACTACAAATACATAAGCAATATTGATAATTCAAGCATTGAACATTGAACACAGATACAGAAGGGAACAAAACTTCACCCATAAAGTTTTTAACATGTTCCCTCCATAATAGAGGGAAACAAAGAGCAAGCAGAACAGCATGAAGGTATGGAGCATCTGGGTCTATGGAGCACACAGATGTTTCCTTATGCACCAGTTAAGCAAGCATACATCATGAAGGCTATGAGAAACACTATAGTACATTCTATGTGTCCACAACAACCACAATAATTATTTCCAAATAAGTTTTAAAAAATAATTTATTTAATTTTATTTTATGTGCATTGGTGTAAAGGTGTCAGATCCCCTGGAACTGGAGTTACAAACAGGTGTGAGCTGTCATGTGGGTGCTGGGAACGGAACCTGGGTCCTCTGTATTGACGGCCAGCGCTCTTAACTGCTGCGTCATCTCTCCAGCCCTCCAAATGACTTTTTAAGAAACAGAAAAGACAATGAACT
The DNA here is from genome assembly GCA_004026605.1 of Ondatra zibethicus. Taxonomy (NCBI): domain Eukaryota; kingdom Metazoa; phylum Chordata; class Mammalia; order Rodentia; family Cricetidae; genus Ondatra; species Ondatra zibethicus. The sequence continues at coordinate 105,455 of PVIU01002498.1, read as the reverse complement.
CCTTGAGGGGCATGCCAACCTAGAATTGATTGGTTGTGTGATATAACACAGGTGCTATGCATCAGAATACATAGAATCATCCAGGAAACAAAGCTAGGCAGGGTGGCTGCTGAGTGGGTACCATTGTGCTAGATTCTTAGGTCCTGGTTTCATTAGGGAGTCAACCAGAAAGAACAGAGCAAATGCTGACAGTGAACAAACACAGGCCCAGGTATGGACCCAGCTCCATTATTCATGGCTCATGAGCCTCTCTTGTCTCACTCGTAAAAATAGAACAATGACATAATAGTAGCCGCATCACATGGCTGCTGTAAACAGCAGAGGGGTGACATGTTAGCACAGTGCAGGGCAGAGTGGAAGCACTTAATGAAAGACAAAAACTGCAATCACCACAGTGTCAAGTGGACAGTTTTTGAGGTGAGGGGAAAAGAATAAAATCTAGCCCAAATATGAATTAGTATTCTTTTTTAAAAGTTAAAAAAATCATATCAGTATGAATGTTATTCAGTGGGTTAGAAATAGCAGGAGACAAACCATAAGGCAAGAGAGTTTGAACTAAAGAATATTTCCAGTGCTACTAGAAATGGGTGACAGTCTTTTTGTGCTAGAACAGTGCACTCTTAGGTAAACTGGGGCTGAGGATCAGGAAGGAATGCTAAGTGTGATCATCACACTTGCTCAACTCTAGCCCCAGGGGTAAGGCACCCTTGAATGATACTGAAAGAATAATGCTTCCCAGTTGTCCACAGTCTAGATGGTTCTTGACATGGAAAACTATCAAATGACTGATATGACAGGTCCGGGGAGGTGGCTCAGTGAGCAACAGTGTTTGCTGCCACGTCTGAGTTCAGTCCCTAGAACCCACATGGTAGGAGGAGCCAACTGCTGCATGCTGTCGCCTAACACATTTGCCATGGCACTTGTGCTCCCACCCACACATGTCCACACAGAAAAATAAACACTTGAGAGGCACTGAACACTATCTGAACTATGAGTAGCAAAGAGGTCTGTATATCTAAATACACCATGAAGGACCAAAACAAATTCCAGAGACATATGGGATCCATTAGTTTCTTCCCTGTATGTGACATAGGTGCATATCTATAGTCGTCAACATCAACATAAATCAGAGGGTCTCTGCCAGATTGTCCTTGATCTTAGGCTCTCACTAAGCAAGCCAGTTATGGTTTATGGGCATCAGACCGAAACTCCTCTCTTCTGTAAATGTGCAAAGGGCAGGGTTAACTATGCTGCCAGTTAACATTTACTCTGCATTCCCTGACATTTGGAGGAGCAAAGCTTCCACCTTCACATTCCATTAAGGATACTGTACTTTGAGCATCTAATCTCAGATTAATTAACAGTTATTCAGAGGACATGTCAGTAAATCTTTTCCTAATTCTCAAGGGCATTGAGCCAATGAAATAATAAATTGTAAGATGGATAAATAATAAACAGCAAGTATGTCCTGGCATCTTTACTTTCATCCAAACTCAAGGTTTGCTTTGTAAGTGGAAGGAAGAACGTAAGTCAGAAGTATGTAGAGTTTTGTTGAAGAAAAAGTTCAGAACTAGGGCTGGGGCGATGGCTCAGTGAGTGAGTGAGTGTTTGCTCTGCAAACATGACCCCGGTTCGAATCCCAAGTACCCATATAAAAAACTGATTGTGGCAGGATAAGACAGAGATCAGTGGATCCCTGGAGCTTGCTAGGCAGCCAGCCTAGCCAAATTGGTTTGGTGAGAGACCTTATCTCAAAGAAATGAGAAGGGAAGTTGGATGTGACAGTGCACACCCCAGTACGTGAGAGACAGGCAGATCTCCGTGACTTTGAGGCCAGCCTGGTCTACATAGTGAGTTCCAGGACAGCCAGAGCAAGTAGTGAGGCCCTGTCTTTAAAAACCCACACATACAAACACCTCCCACCCCACCCCCCAAAAAAAGAAAAAATACTAGGTAGAAACCAACTGAAGAAGACACTTCTCATCTCCACACATACGCATGTACCTGCACAGACACCCATATGAACAGGTGTACATGTCCACCTGAACACGCATGCACATACACATGTTCAGAGATCATTGAAAGAGGTTTTAAATTTTAAAAGAGGATGATGAAATTTAGACCATACTTGAATTGCTATTACTTTATATTTGTATATTTTATTAATATACAAGAAATCTGTATCTTTTAAGTTTCCAAATATATTTTTTCATTTTTCCATTGTTTTCTGAAATTTAAAAATTATCAATATATCACCTTAATATTCTATAAGATTCCATTTTTAATACACCAAAATCCATTTTCCTTCATATAAAAATCCAGGTATTTTTCAATACAAACCATGTTGCTATAAATGTTAGTGAGATGACATGAAGGAAAAATGCATAAAAGGTCAAAACTGATTTCCAGGGAGCAGAAGTTTGGTCTGCAAGCAAGAGCAGGAAAGGAGCCTCCTAGGTTATGTTTAGAACACATCTTGGGGACAGAATAGTTGTTCATCCCATTTCCTTCACATGTCTTCAGGCATATCATGTTTCTTTCCTTTGGGGCTACAGGCTGGACTTCAACTGTGACACAGTTGTCTTTCTGGACAAGAGAAGCACATGCTATTGACAGGAATACCACAGTGAAACCATTACTTGGGATAGTAACTACAATAAAAATATTTTAGTTCAGGGAAAGAAAAGGGAATTTATTTTTGGTAAATCAGAACTTTCTGTATTTTCCTTCTAACTGTGAGGCAGCCATAAATTCCTACAACAAGATGTAGTTTGAAAGGAAGAGGACAGGATTATTATCAACACTGACCAAGCCACTATGACCTTCAACTAGGTCATTTGTGTCAGAGAATGTCAACATGGTATTTCTCATGTTTCCTTCTAACATGTTTCTCCCCAACATTTTTCTCACCTGTAAGAGAAATGTAATTACTAGGGAGTTAGCGTTCAATAAGGAAGAGTCTCAGCTGGAGATGTTCAAAAGGTTCTGGAAACAGAGGGTAGTGATGGCTGCAAGGTGATGTCCACGGACTTGATGCCAAAAACCTCTCCTTGAGGATGGTTAAAATTAAATCTTATGCATATTTTACCACCACAGCAAAGTTATATCAATTATCAACCTTAGCTGGGCAGTGGTGGGACATACCTTTAATCCCAGCACTTGGGAGGCAGAGGCAAGTGGATCTCTGTTGAGTTTGAGGCCAGTGTGGTCTACAAAGTGAGTTCCAGGACAGCCAGGACTGTTACACAGAGAAATCCTGTATCGAAAAACAAAGAAAACAACAGAGGCTCTGTCTGTAGTCTCAGCACTTAGAGGTTGAGGCTGGCATATAAACAGTTCAAAAATAACCTGAGCTGCATAGTGAGATCCTGTCACCAAAAAGCAAATGAAAACATTAAATTTTATGTGTGGGTGTTGCCTGTGCACCACACATGTATGGAGGTGAGAAAAGAATGCTGGGTCCTCTGGAGCTGGAGTTACTGAGGGTTGTGAGCCTCCTCATGGGTACTAGGTGTCAAATCTGGGTCCTCTGGAAGAGCAGCCAGTGCTCCTGACTGCTAGTTGAGCCATTTCTCCATCCCCTCAAAGAGAAATATTTGAAAATATAAAGCTGTACAACCAAGGAAAAATCACTTGTAACCTCATTTGCACACTTTTATTAATTTTATTTATTTTTGTCCTGTGTATGGATACATATATATACATATACACTTAAACCATAAAATCATAGCCATACAGACACATTTTATCCTTGGATTATAACAAATACCCTTGTAACATACATATACATATGAGCAACAAACTCATCAACTCATCTGACACATTCCTCTTCAAACAGAAATTTATTAAATGCCTACAGACAAATATGCTGTGAACCCTGAGGCTATGCTGTCCTAAACAGGAAGTGATGTACAAGGCGGGGATAGCCTCTGAGCAGAGGGCAGCTAATGAAGCAAAGGAAGACGGTCACTCCTGCAAAGTGTGGAGGAGAGTACTCCAAGTAGGGGTAACAGCAAGTATAAAAGATTCAGAAACAACAAAGAGATAGGCCTGCAGGAAGGAGCAGAGAGCGTAGTCAAGGAGGAGCCTGGGTAGAGTGAAAAGGACTTCCTAGGTCAGACAAGGAACTCCTATTTTACTTGGAGTGCAGAAGGAATGTGCTCAGGGATTCTAGCCATAGCAGAGAAAGACACGGTATACATTTTCAGGTGCAGTGGGCTGTGTAGTAGCAGGTGCCAGGAAGAAGCCAGTCCATACACACTAGCTAAGGGATGTTGACCCAGGAAAGGGCAGAGAGAGCAGGAGAGGATCAAAAGATGTGACTGAATGCTGGAGCTGGCTGAATGAAAAATGCCTCCCATAAGTTTATGTATTGAACACTTGATCCCCAGTCAGGGGCAGTTCAGGGAAGGTTGTTTAAGCATTAGGAAGCAGAGCCTTGCTGAACCAAGCATGCCACTGGGGGGCAGGCTTTGAGGATTTATATCCTGGCCCCACTTCCCTTCTCTCTCTGCTTCCTGGAAGCAGATGAAATGTGATCTCTACACTCCCTGCTTGCTAGGCAAGTCTCAGGGCTCTGATTCCATGCCGTAATGGATTCTGTTTAAGTCAGAATAAATGCTGTTCTCCTCTAAGTCGCTTCTGATCGTGGTATTTTATAACAGCAAAAGAAATGCAGCAATATTTTGTTTTTGAAAACTGGCAATGAATGGGTCCCACAGCCCACAGAGTTCAGGTGATCCCCTTTAGCTATAACCTAACCATATATGGTCAGATCATACCATATATGAGGATTTAAGCCCACATTTTATAGCATTTTGTAGGCATTTGTGAAATATAATTTTATTTCAAAATGTTATGTTTTATCAATTCACCACAACCTATATATATATGTATGTATGTATGAAGGAACCAAACTGAAGCCATTTTGAATAAAACTTCCATCTTGAATAAGGGTCAAATAAAGTTTAAGTTCCCAAGACCTCCCTGGGTAACTGATATCACTGGCATCCTGGTTGGCAAGATGAGACATTTGGTGGGCAAACCATCCAGCTACACTTGAGCAAACCAACCAATGAGAATATTACCACAGAGTAATATTCCTAAGAAAGTCTCTAATCTCGGAATCCTAGTTGGCGGAATATGCAACTGTAACTTGGCACAGATATTTGCGGTGTTTCTACTTAAATGCTTGCTGAGACGGGGATTCAGTCAGCTCCTGAGTCTGGACTATTGTCTCTGATGGTCAGTTTCTGCTGCACTGCCCAATCCAATAAAATCTTGCCTTCTGTAACCTCTTGTATCTGCTTGGGTTGTTTTGGAGCCTGGGACCCACAACATACCCAATTCCAATAGGTAAGCATGTACCTTATCTTCTGTGTCCAGAATCCATCCATAGTTGGCTGTTATGCCACAGGCCTAAAATCTTGGCATTTGGAAGGTGGTAGAGGCAGGAGGATCAGGTGTTCAAGTTCATACTTTGCTGTATAAGGAGTTTGAGACCAGTCTACATGAGACTGTGTCTCAAAACAGTGAGACAGAGTAATCTGTCTGTATTTATTACTTTTTCATGGTCCTTGATGTAGTGATATTGGAACAATAAGAATGAAAATGTTTAAGGCTCTTGAAACAAATTCTCTCCAAAAGACTGTATTGGCTTTCCCACATCCCACCTGACCTTTTATTTATTAGTTTTTAGAAATTATATAACCAGGATGTCCTCAAACTGCGATCTTCTTGCTATTAGGTGCAGCTCTTACCTCCAACCCCATGGTAGTGCTGACATTATCCTAAACAGAAGGACTTCGGCCTGGTAAACAGAAGGATTCTTACTGGATAATCAAGCGCAAAGGCCATTTTCTATTTACCAGAACCACCCTTAATCTTCCTACAAAGATCAACTACCTAGGTCAAAGACTTCTAGTTTAGTCTGAATGGCCTGTATTAGCTCAAAGACCCCACCCTGCTGTCACATAAAATCTAACTGGTCTTCTGCCATTTTGTTCTCTCTCTGCCCCCAACCCCTATTGCCTTGGCAGTCTGATCCCAAATAAACATTTTTCTACCCATGGAGCAGTCTAGTTGGTTTCACCATGCCCTTGCTTGCTTACACCTGCCTTTACGTCATATGTGCTGAGATTACAGATGGGCACCATACCACAACTCTTAACTTCAGATGGCTTAAAACTAGTATAGAGACTAATCATGTATTAGACATTTGGATGCCCTACCTCATGCTATAATGCAAGCATACCAATTTCTAAGGTATAGAAAAAAAATTCAGTATCACTCATGTGATAAAGAATGTTGAAATGAGAATGGGTTTTCCCTTTTAATTAGTTTCCCCTAATCTTGACAAACTGCTCTCCACAGAAAATTAATTTAGAGAATGGCCTATTGAGAAATAATGAATGACTGTCATTATCATGTGTATTTAACCAAAAAATGAAAAAAAAACCCTAATATGTAAAAAATACATAAATGGGGAAGATTGAATATGTCAAGTCTTTATATAGTTACTGTAAACTTCTTTACCCCAAATAGCATTAAAGCAAAGGCCTAAATCAGGTTTGGCTACATTTTTCTATACAGGATGAAATTTAAGTACCTTTTCCCAGTCTTGAAACACACACAAGGCCATGCAACTATTCCATTCTGCCTTGGTGCTGTGAAAGTCAACAGGAACCATATGTAAATAAGAATGCTTCCCATCAAAATGGTATTTACAAACACAGGAGAGAGGGTCAGACACGGTGGGGAACACCTGTAATCCAGTAAAGCAGAAAGTTGAGGGAGGATGACATGTAGTGAGATCCTAACAAAAAAGCCTGGAAGAAGAAGGGGAGGGGGAAGAGGAGGGAGGAGGGGAGAAAGGCTAATAGACATGAGCTCAGAGCTGCACCTTATGAATGAGAATCCTGAAAAGAAACTGCTTCTGAAACGACTGATGATTACATCTCAATGAAATTCTATGCTTGAATTACATGTTTTCTTGCTGTACCATTAGCCCCTAAAGAGCCACTCCTTCCCCACCTACCTGCCAGACCTAATATCCTGATAAAGAGATAAAACCCCTGGAATGTATTCAGTTAACAAAACCTTATTCTCCACCAATGGAAAGGCTAAGAATGCTGTCAGGTACCATCTGAGGCTCACAGCTGAGATTCTGACATCTTCCTGGAACCCTGACGTTTCCACCAAGGAAATATTATAATGTGGTGCGGGATAACTGTCTATGTTCTGTCAATCATGTTTTAAATAAATGCTGATTGGCCAGGCAGGAAGTATAGGCGGGTCAACTAGACAGGAAAGAAAGGCAGGGCGATGAGACCAGGAGAATGCTGGGAAGGAGGAAGCCCATTCCTCCTCACTCCTGCCCAGACCACTGAAGAAGCAGGATGTGACCTGCCCTGCTGAAAAAGGTACTGAGCCATGTGGCTAACATAGATAAGAATAATGGGTTAATATAACTTATAGGAACTAATACTTAGCCTGAGCTAATGGGCCAATCAGTTTATAATCTTCTGGAGACCTCTATGTGATTTTCTTTGGGACCTAATGACTGTGGGACCTGGTGGGAGGACAGAAACCAACCAGGCCTTCATGCTACAATAATGCTTGATTTAGCATTTTAAAATGGGCTTGGTAATATACACCTTTAATCTCAGCACTTGGGAGGCAGAGACAGGCAGATCTGGCCTACATAGAGAGTTCCATGACAGCCAGGGCTACACAGAAAAGTTCTGTCTCTGGAAGAAAAGAAAAGAAAAAGAAAGGGGGAATAAAGCCTTGATTTATAGCTCTACTTGTTCTGTCAACATAAAAACTCCATGATGCTGTTTCAGTGTTGAGATGCTGAACTGTGGAACCTAAATCTATGCTCCAGAATGAACCCTATCTTCCTATCTTTCATTCCTTTGATGCAGAACTGTTTCCGTGGAGAAAGCTCCTGTTTGGGTGTCAACGCTAAACCCCTAGGTGGGTGAGCAATTTGACAGGGACCTCTTTAGGTCATGAAAGCTGAATCCGTGCCTTGGTGACAAAGAGACTCCTGCTTGCTCAGGCGTGTTTCTCAAAAACCTAAAAAAAAAAAAAAAAAAAAAAAAAAACAAGAAAGAGAGGGGAGGAAGGGAGGGATGGGGGGAGAATTACGTACACTGATGAGGCACAAGAAAACACTGCTTATATTAAACACCCAATGTGGAAGAGCACAAGACATTTTGTCAGCACTTTAGGAAATTGGCTTTATTATTATTTCCCGGCCACCTTTTCTATTCTTTTTTCCCAGTGAATCTTTTTTATAACAAGTTTCACCCCACAATGAGAAGAAATTTGAATTAAGTATGGAAGGAAAAGCAAGCTCAGGTTTAAACTCTATCGTCTCCATGTCTGCATTACTTACAGCCTTTCTGTTCCCTATATTTATTCCAGCTAAGCTAAGAAGCAGAATAACATCTGTTCACTGGGGGAAAAGGGTGGAGAAAAGAGACTTCCAGAGAGAAAGCAGAAAGACAGTGATCCCTCTTGTCTAAGCATTATAGCTGATGCAAATTTACGGGCAACCCACAAAGCAGCTGGGCACCCAAGCTCAGACCCCTCAGCAGCACCTGAATGTGCTAAGGCACTGGAGTGACTGTAGTGCCTGCTGCTGCTTTTTCTTTATCTTCTTCTCCTGCCCTCCACCTCCTCTTTTGTTTCTTTGTTATACTTACTCACAGGGCAGGGATATGTGCCACCGTGGACTTGTAGAGGGCAGAGGACAACTCATGCAAGTCAGTTCTCTCCTTCTATTGGTGGAACCTGGTACTTGAGCATTGGTGGCAAGTGCCTCTCTCTATTCATGGAGCCATCTCACTGAACTGACAGTGACATCCTGAAAAGACACCAACTGGACCTGCTAGATTTGAGAGAGGCTAATGAACATTTACAGACCACGCTTGATAAGGGTGACTTTGCAATCTGCCTCCAACCCAGAGAAGCTGTTTCTACTGCTGGTATCATGATTAAGAAACACAAACCAAAGCTCAGAAATTCCTTCATCAACCATCTAGAAAAGAGGGAGGAACTGTCCAAGTGTCATTATTAGTCAGGAGATGCTCACAACAGGAATGGAGCATTGTGGAAGAGGCAAATTATGAAACTAAGGTCAAGAAGCCAGTGCCTATTTCATCAAGTTCTCACATTCACAAAGGTTTGGTTTCCTGAACAGCTTCTGCTTTTGGAAGTTTTTCCCAAAGCATGGCTGGTGTTGTGGAAGCCAAGTGATATGAGACATGTCCACGCACGGGAGGACTCTGCCAGCAGTGTGCAATGTGCGTGCACATGATGCGAAGAAATGTATTTCTTTTCTACCAAGGAAATCAGACCAACAAGAGCCCAGATTTTCTGAACTTCCCCATGCCCTCTTTGCTCTGATTAGCAGGTCACATCAGATTGTGAAGTCAAGCTCTAATCAATGGAATAAGATGCAGTCACTACCTATACCAGGGATATAGACAAGAGGTCCCTTTGGCTACTGTGTTCATTAGCTTCATTTAGGCTCTGGTGCACCTTTTTTACAAAAGGAAATTGTCCTGCTGGATTACTTTTGCTTTTTTTTGTTGTTGTTATTGTTCATGAGTTCCTCTGTGCAACACCGAGATTACTGATTTCCCAGCAGACCTCAAACCAGATTACACTAGCTCTAATCTAGGCTCCAAATTCTGCAGCAGGCTTTAGACAAGTTGCTAAATCCCTGGAGATCCTTTGGCTTTCCCAAAGTATCAGCTGATTATAAAGATGGCACGTGTGCTAACAATTTGCTGCCAGGCTTAGCATCATCAAACTTCCACACACTACCCAGCACATGGGAAATGCTCTAACCAAGGTCCATCTCAAAGAAGTATGCAAGCTTGAGTAGACACTGAATTTAATACAAGTAATACAATAAAGGCTCCGCTGAGAAGATGGTGAGTGTGGCTGGGAAAGTCTAACGATGCTACTGAAAGAATACTGAGACACACAACATCTGTGCCAAAACTTACAGAAGAATGTCATCCGCTGGAAGTGATGAAGTGCTAGGGTATCTACACCCTATATTCATAAAATGTGGCGAAAGGCAAATAGTTACAGACCTGGAAACAGAGAGCAGTGATAGCCAGATGTGAAGGAAGTTGGGCTTAGTAATGAGGGTACATGTTACACTGTTATTCACCTTCCAGATGGGTTGGAAATTTGTCAGAATAAAAAAATAGACTATAACATTATTTTTGCTACAGATGTTATAATTATCATTAAGCTAGCAAACATCTGTACCATTCCCAACATGAAAAATACTAACTTCTCTTACTAATCACAAAAGTAAAGTCAACAGCCCTCAATGTTCTTACAATGAAAGAAAACCTGAACAAAACAGGGAACTGACATCTGAATGACACTGCCTTTCACACACATTCAGCCGGGATGTGTAGGCAAAGTTCCTCCAGGGAAACAGCCCTCCCCTCCTACCCACTGGCAAAGCACTGTCTTGCAGGGCTTTAGGACTCTGGGGACAAGAAGGACCTTTCAAATGTTTCTATGCAATGTAACTGAGATCCCCTTGGCGTTGCTAGGATTGAACGTTGTTTCCTTGCCCTCCCAGCCTCACCTCAATTTAATCTCTTGAGTGGAGAGAGAATCTGGGTTGCAAACCATATCCTGCTATCGTTCATGCAACAGTTGGCTGGGGCCAGCGTTCCAGGCACTCTGACCCACACTGGTAAATCACAGAGCAACAGCATCATAGTACAGCACACCACTACCATTTATACTGGACCAGATGAGAAGAGACAGGAACGGTGAAGCATATACATCATTAGATAAGTCTTAAAATGAGGTATGATAACTTTCTATTGTGGGATATTTGTACACTGTGTGAATATGTATTGCTATGATTAGTGTAATAAAAAAGCTGAATGGCCAATAGTTAGGCAGCAGATATAGGCTGGACTTCCAGACAGAGAGAGAACTCTCAGGGGAAGAAGACACCAGAGTCACAGCAGCATGAGCAGTACCAAGAGATGAGGTAATGAGCCATGTGACATTAAGTATATTAAAATAAATGGGTTAATTTAACTTATAAGAGCTAGTGGGACAAGCCTAAGCTAAGGCTGAGGTTTCATAATTAATAATAAGTCTCCATGTCATTATTTGGGAGTTGGCTGGCAGGACAGAAAAGGACCCATTTATTTGGGAGTTGGCTGGCAGGGCAGAAAAAGACTCAGTACAGTTTCCCACTCGTGAAGGTACCTTTACAGGTTTATTCTTTGCATACAATCTTGGTTTTAAATACAGTTCAAAGTCAAAACCAAAAGGAAACAATAAAATGACTAAGACCAAGGAGGGTGGAACTGAGGGAAGGAATATTTCATATGTGCACTGGCTGTGTGCATGGTTTTGGAGTAATTTTATATGTTGCAATCCTGTTAATGTCTGAGAGGAATGAATACACTCTAAAGACGCACTTACGTTACTCTCTTTGGCTATCAGATTAGTAAAAGAAAGGGTCCCCAAGAAGTGAAATTTCCCCAGGAATTTCATGCAGGGAGAAGAAATGGCTGAAGCCCTGGGGGTAGCCAGAGGAGGAACTAATGGGCTAGAGAAAGAACTTAACTCCCAAAGGATTGGATTACAGCGGAGGCTGAGAACTGAGACAGGATTCACAGGGACCAAGCCACCCCTGCTGAGTTATGGGCACCTCTGGCTTCTATCTAACCCCTGAGTCTCAGCACCTCCAAGATGGGCTTGAGGTAGGGTGGGGATCTGGTTATTGGCTTTCTTTGTTCCTCCTGGTGCCACACTGACTACACCTCTTCTTGTCATTATTAATTTGGCTCTTTTAATGGAACCATTAAGGAAGGTGGATAGTTGGGGCAAAGGCAGTGACACCCAAGTTCGGTAATAAGTGTATTAAGTAAAAATTCTTAACTCACCAAGATGCATCTCTCTGGACAGATGTGGGAATAAGTGGGGAAATTGAGAATAAAGGCTGTATGCCCTGATGTTTGGGATTGGATTAAACCAGAGTAGGGATGTCCCTTAATGCTCCCCACTATGCTCTCCTTCCACAAAGCTGACAGGACACCATCTCCTTCCCTTGGCTTGCATACTTTTAACCATACCGTGGTTGATCATCAGAGGTTGCTAATCTCCCAATTCTATCAACAATTCCCATTATGACACGCCACCATTTCCAAGCTGACTCACTGTCATCTTGCAGCTACTATTCAAGAGTGACTACAAATAATGGGCTATAAAAGCCACTTGGTATTTAGGACACTCCACTGGCCATATGCCAACTCAACAAGACGACGTGATGTATTGGGAGTCACTGGCACATCTGCCAGCCTGGTTCCCCTCTGGCTGTAGAATAACAGTGCTCTCAATAGCCATTTGCTCTTGACTAGTGGGCTGACCAGCAAGCCAGCAAACAAAACAATCAATAAGTGCCTGTCTTTGCCTCGCCAGTGTTGGGATTCTAAGTGATGTCACCCTGCATGGCTTCCATTAAATAAAAGAACTTGTCAGTTCTATAGACTGAACCTGGGTCCTCTAGCAAGCACTTTACCAAATGAATTATGGTCACATTCAACTCTTACAAAATTCTGTTTTTTTTTTTTTTTTTTTGCTTCATGACTGCCACCTGGATATAAAACAAAAGGAGTTAAACAAGCCAGCCTTCTATGTGTCCAGAATGTGAAGTAATTAAATCTGAGGTTGGTATCAGGCTGCGTCCACAATCCCACTACCACATGGTATGGTTAAAAGTATGCAAGCCAAGGGAAGGAGATGGTGTCCTGTCAGCTTTGTGGAAGGAGAGCATAGTGGGGAGCATTAAGGGACATCCCTACTCTGGTTTAATCCAATCCCAAACATCAGGGCATACAGCCTTTATTCTCAATTTCCCCACTTATTCCCACATTCTTTATGTGAGTGTTATATTGCTTATTCATTATTTTAATTTGCATCCCCCGAGAAGGCTAACCATGTTAAGCATCTTGTTATGTGCTAATGAGAGTATCTTTCTATTTGTGACATTTCTATTCGGGTTGCTTGACTGTTTTTATTAGGTTATCTTAATTAAACAGTTCCCCATATACTGTGACTCAATTCATAGACAAAGGGGGACTTTGTAAACATTCTCTCAATCTGTGGTTGCCTACTTACTTTCTTAGTGATGTGGGTTTTTCAAAATTATATTTTATTATTTACAGGGTCTGGTGCATGCTGGGCAAACATTCTTCCGCTAAACTATACCCCAGTCTTAGTGGAATCTTTAGACAAGCAAAAGTTTTCAATACTGATGAGGCCTAATTTTTATAGTTATTTTTTCTTAATATTTTACTATTTTATCTGTAAGTCTGAAAACTAAACAATAAAATCAAAGAATCCTGGCCAAAGGCGTCAGAAGACTTGAATGAAAACCCCAAATTTCTACAGTACCTGGCTTAAAGAATCATCTTTAAGGGTCAATTTCATATGCCAACTCAACAAGGGTATAAAGAAGCTAGATTCTTGGTCAAAGATGATTTCTTAAAAACCCCAACAGCTGAGTAAATCAGACCACCTTCATCAGTGTAGGTATACCTGGTCTAATTGGTGAAGACCCGGGGGTGTCAAAATCTTGCCCCCTCACAGGTAACAGGGACTTCCCTCTACCTGACAGTCCTGAATGCAGTCATTACTTCTTCCCTTTGGACTAGAGCTAAAACATGGGCTTGCCAACTTTCTGGTGAGCTGTAACACCAGCTCTTCTGGATCTCCAGCTCCGTTACTTCAGTTCTTGGAATAGGCAAACCTCTAAAACACTTACAATCTGAATCTACCTCTCTTCTTCCCTCCCTCTCTCCTCCTTACACACACACACACACAGACACTCATGGTGGAGAACCCAGAGGATATATCACCTGGCTCCATCAGCACCAATTGATGCTGTGGTGTGACACACTGTATGTAGTACCTGTGGAATGTCCAACAAAATGAGCCTAGCATTTTTTTATAAAGATTTATTTTTGCGGGGGTTGGAGAGATGGCTCAGTGGTTAAGAGCACTGACTGCTCTTCCAGAGGACCAGGGTTCAATTCCCAGCACCCACATGGCAGCTCACAAGTGTCTGAAGATCCGGTTGCAGGGGATCTGACACATTCACACCAATGTACATAAAATAAAGTTAAATAAACCATAAAAAATTTTAAAAAAGAGATTTATTTTTGCTAATTTTAATTGTATGTAGGTATGTATGTACAGGTGCCCTCAGACTCTAGAATGGTAGTTCTCAACCTGTGGGTTTTGGCCCCTTTAGGGGTCACATATCAGATATTTACGATTCATAACAGTAGCAAGATTTACAGTTATCAAGTAGTAATGAAATAATTTTATGGTTAGAGGTCATCACAAAATGAAAAACTGTATTAAAGGATCATAGTGTTATAAAGGTCGAGGACCACTGGACTAGACGAACTGGATTCTCCTGGAGCGGGAGTTATATATAGATGGTTGTGAGTGCCTGACGTAGGTGCTGAGAGCCGAACTTGGGTCCTCTTTGAGAGCAATGTACACTTATGTGCACTGGTGTGAGGGGGCTGGATCCCCTGGAACTGGAGTTAGAGGTGTGAGTATTGAGAACTGAAACCAGGTCCTCAGGAGAAGTAGCCAGCACACTCCTCTTAACCAATGAGCCATCTCTCCAGCCTCCCCACCCCCAGCACACACTCTTAACCACTGAACCATCATCTCTCCTGCCCCAAATGGCCCTAAAAAGAATGCACTATGTGATCTCTGGTTTTAACATCGCCTGATACTTATTCTCATTTCCCCTTTCTATTCCAAAGAATCCTTTAATGTCAGCAGTTCTCTAAGAAAATTGAGTCAGCTGCACTGTCTACATTGAGGTCAAAAGGGATTTTAAAAGAATTCTGTAATGCACAACTTTTCAGTGTCGCACTAGCTTACTCAAGCCACAGTGGTTCAGCATGCCATCCTTTCTGCCCCTAGTTCAGGATGAAGACAAATCAAGGACTGTAGCAACTGGGTTCTTCCAGCTTCCTCTCCACACATATCACTCACATGCAGATAGAATCCTAACTGACATTTAAAAATCTGCACCCAAAATGCCAGATGAGCCACTAAACCCCATTAGTGAGTGCTCTATTAGGTGAGCAAGTCCTCAACACTTGGGTACTTTTCATACATTGTATGCAGACATGCACTGGGATAGACGGAAGCCTTTCATCTTCTGCCTTCAAAATAGGACACTTTTCAGTTGTTTGACTTCAGACTGATTCTTGAGAATGGCCTAGACACTTGGATTCCAGCCAGTGGTGCAGTTTTGAGAGCTGTAGGAACTCTGTGGCTGTGGCCCAGCTAGCAGAAGTGCATCACTGGAGGGCGGGCCCTGAAGGTAATACTACCTGCTCCTGTTTCCCTGAGTTATGCTTCTAGAGTCACCATGATGTTGTAAATGCCACTCCACAAGCATTCATCACTAGGGACCAAGCCTGCTCCAGTCCATGCCTTTCCAACCACGAGGGACTGGTATCACTGGAGACACTCAGCACAAACAAGTCCTTCCTCCCTTGCACTGCTTCTGTTGGGTATTTATATTAAGGCCAGGAAAAAAGGAACTATTATGTGCCACATGGCTATCAGAAAAACCAAACACCTTTTCTCTCCTTGTGTCATCAAAAAAAAAAAAATCTAATATCAGAGTACCAGCCAGACTTATTCAAGGACAGAGGTGGAAGCCGGATGTTACCAGATAAAGGTGTGTGTGTCAGTTAAGATATATCTAAAATAATACTCATCCCCAGGCCTCTGACTTCAGACAAGCTAATAATCAACATGGCAGGGCCAAGCAGATTAAAAAACAAAACAAACAAACAAACCTCACTATCATCAACAGGTTTTAAATATCAGGTAGGCTGGAGAGATGGTCGAGTCATTAGGAACCCGTACCCACATTGGGTGGCTCACAGCTGCCTACAACTCCAGTTTCAGGAGATCCGGCAACCTCTCTGGCCTCCTTGGGTGGGTCTCTCATACAGACATACATGGCAAACAGTCACATACATACACAACTATGCAGGATGTAGCTCAGTTGTCAATGTGCTTGTTTATAGTGCATAATGCCCTGGGCTCGATCCCCCAGCAGGGTCTAAACTGGCAGTGGCAGTACACTTCTATAATCACAGGAGTAAAGGCAGGAAGATGAGAAGGTCAAGGTCATCTTTGGCTAGATAGCAAGTTCCAGGCCAGTATAGGATACATGAGACCATCTGAAAGAACACAAACAAACAAAAACCAACTATTTTTAATAAGCACCCACTAATGGGTCCACTATGCAGCCAGGGTTCTGAGCACAGCCTGATTACTCAATCCTGAATTCATGAGGCATTTACTAATTGTCAGAATGCCATGCCGAGCCTGCTGTCTATCCTGCATCCTGCACCCAAGGAGACATGCTCTCAGCTTTAAAGATGAAGCCGAAGACTCTTGAGAGGAGGGCAAAGTGGGATGGGAGTGAAGAACATCAATAAGAAAAGGACATGAAAACTTCTAACACTCTTCAGAGTCTCTGCCCTGGGAATTTAAATTGGGCTTTCTGCCTGCCCTGACTAAGGGGAGAGAAATCAAATTCGCTGGACAGACACTTCATCTCAGAAGATCATGAAACTCCAAGTGACCCAGTCTGTGGTGTTCTCACCCACCCTTAGCCACACTTCTCACTTTCACACAAATTCCAGAGAAAAGCCATCTTAACCATGTGTGCAATTTGAAGAAAAGACATCAAATGTGAAGGATAGGCTGTGTCTTTGTATACATGAGCACACATGTGTGTACATGCACATGTGTAAGGGGAGCCTGAATGGACCAGTTTCTACTTGGCTATGCTCAATAACAAAGAGAAAAGGGAGAACGTGGCGTTTCCCATCCTCACATCGCAATAACGATGATGCCTGAACTCCAGCAGGTCCCAGCACACTGAGGCGGACCTATAGAAAGTGAAAGGAGAAACAGGAGCCTCTCCCAAATTGAACACAACTCAATGCAACTGCTACAAACAGGGTAATTATTGCACTGGCCTCCATGCACCCTAACAAGCACACCAAACACAGCCACTGCCAGATAAGATCAAGCCTTCTGTGTTCACAGGAACCATTAATTTCCTTTAGTGAGTTAGTCCCCTGCTGTGGGTCAAGGGTACAGGTGCCATGACAATCATGACCCATCTAAAAAGGCATCCAGAAACAAAGGCAGTAAGAAATGTCCACCAGCAAACTAAAATGGTGGAAGCGCTGTAGAAAACCCTTATCTTTACACAGACCCTAAAATTTTGCACAAAATCTTTTTATGCTGGCTTATCTAGATGTCTAGCCTGGGTTTCTGTGCTCTATTTATACAGACTGAAGTCACACTGGTATCTCAAAAGTTCAAGCAAAATCAAACTATGAAATTAAGCCAGTTATGCTTTCTTCTGCTTTTCACTATAAAGAGAGACTAGCTTAACATTTCCTTCCCTCCCCATAATTAGAAAGGTTCTGGGAAGAGAAAATGTAGTCAAACAGGCTTGAGCAGAAAATGCTTAAAAAAGCACTCTCATGTATAAAAGAATAACAATTAAGGAGTAAGAGCTCCATCTCTCATCTGGGAGGTATTACCTGCCCGAGAGTTAGAATATTCTTTGTGCTAGCTCTAGGGGAGACTTTTGTTCCAACACTAGGGCCTAATGTTTGAGTAGTGCACGCCAAATCAGCTTGAAGAAACAGAAGGCTCTGCGAAGCTGTAGCAGAAGAAGCCCTAACATAACATGCCAAGGAATGCGTGTGACAAAACAGAAGTAGAAAAATATTTTCAAAATCGGCTCTTGGCTTAAATATAGCATTTGGCACCTCAAGTACACACAGAGAGGCAGCTCTAACTTGGTGGTGCCGTGTGACTTTCTGAACTGCAAGAAGCCAGATGGTGAGGCTGGTTATTCATTTCTCAGCTCCTCATTCTCTTTGCCCTTCCATTACCAACTACCAGTTCCGGTGTATTTTAGAAGGGCAGGAAAGGAAACCCCTGGCTAGACCAGTCTTTGTTTTTCATAAGCATTCTCTTTTATAAAATCATGTTACTAGCAACTTCCTCACGCCAGCTCGACAGCTCTTCTTAAGTGTTCTAGATAACATAGCCAAGTCCCCACGCACTGTCTACTAAGTAGGCAACCCTGCCCTTCTTGAGAGCTGAGGCATTTTTCTCTCTTTCTCACACTAAGGACAAGCAGAGATCCTGGGTATCCTTTCAAGACAAACAAGCCCCTCAAATGTAAAGGGACAGACATACAGTGGGATGGACATTAGTTCTGGGAGTTTCCTTAAATTTCTCAAATCTCAGATACTGAAGAAGTGGGAGACTTGTCACCAGTGAATAGGAAAAGAAAAGATCCAAGCCTATTCTCTCAGGTAACCTGGGAACAGGAAAGAGACAGAATCTTAGAAAACAGCTGCCCTATTTCAGCCAATCCCTACAGAAAACAACAAAGCCACGACTCTACTACATTCCAAATTGGAGATTATGGAGAAGGGAACTGAAGGCTTCCGGGCAGTAAAGAGATACCTTAATCTTTGGACTCTATTACAAGGTGATATCAGAAGTGAATTAAATACATAGACCAAATTTTCTTTTTATATCTTAAAGATTTTTTGTAGATTAATCTATTTTATGCATATGAATGTTTTGCTCGCATATATGTATAGGTATCATGTTTGTGCCTGGTGCCCAAGGAAGACAATTGTAGTTACAGAAGTTGGGGGTCAACACATGGGTGCCGAGAGCCTAACATGTTTTCTCTTCAAGGACAAGGAGTGCCCTTGTTAGCTTACCAACTCTCCAGCTCCCTCAAAATCAAATTTTCCACAACACTGGGTTCTTGCCTTCCCCACATCTTCCCAAACCCACCTATGGAGAACTATTCAGAACTCTTGAATCACCCAGAAGGGAAAAAAACCACTGGTCCAACTGTCAGTGGAGTAAGCATTTCTTTGTCCTCTCCTTGCCAAATCAGTAGGAAACCAGCAGACGACAGAGAACATCAAACCCTAGGGGGGCTAGCGAGGTGAGTCAGCAGTAAGAGCACCTACTGCTCTCGATGAAGACCCAGGCTCAGTTCTCATCACCCACATGGTGGCTCACAACCACCTGTAACTCCAGTACCAAGGAATCCACCACCCTCTTCTGGCTTCCTTAGGCACAAGGTACCCATATAATAAATGCAGGCAAACACACACATAAATCTCTTACAACAAAAACAAAAACCCACCAAAGTTTAAAGTAAGAGTCAGAAGTTCACAACAGTCAAAATTTACACGATTTTTTAACCTGTAAAATTGGTATGAGTGATGAAAATGGCAATCAAGAGACACTAAGAGGTGACAGAAATGTTATAGTTATCTGACAAGGGCTTTTGCAAGGATTATAGAAGTGATTCCAGAGGCAACAGTGAATAACTTGACACAAATTATAAAATATACCAAATATCCTAGTAAAGAAACAGATATCACAAGGTGAAAACAAATAGAAACCTGCAATTAAACTATGGCCAATGAGCAAAAACATGGGGTGGGCTTTGGAGCCTGTCCTGGAACTAGCTCTTGTAGACCAGGCTGACCTCAAATTTACAGAGATCCGCCTACCTCTGCCTCCTGAGTGCTGGGATTAAAGACATATGCACCACAGCTGCCCAGCAACATTCTTGATGGTTACAAAGTAGATCATTTTTAATGTTTTGCCTTCAAGTTGACTGGAATTGTTTCTTGTAGTTAATCCTTCCCTTCATCCTGAGGTTCCCAAAGCTATAGTGAAACCCTGTCTCGAAAAAACAAACAAACAAACAAACCAAAAAAACAAAAACAACAACAAAAGAATGCACTCAGGAGGCTGAGGCAGGTGGATCTCTGAGTTCTAGCCCAGCCTCCTCTACAGAAAAAGTTACAAGGCGGCTAGAGATACACAGTCAAAACCCTGTCTCAAAAAAACAAACAAAATCAAGAAAATTAGTGGAGGCTGTGATGCATGCCTTTAATCCCTGGAAGCCAGAGGCAGGTAGATCTCTGTGAAATCCAGGCCAGCTTAGTCTACCATAGTGAGTTCCAAGACATGGCCAGGGCTATAAAAAGATATCTTGTCTCAAAAACGAGAGGAAGGAAGGAAAGAGGAGGAGAGGAGAGGGGAGTAAGAGAGGGAGGAAGGGAGGAAGTAAGAGTGGTGTGTGTGTCTATGTGTAGAAAGGACAGTAGGAAGACAGAAGGAAAGAGATAGAGACACAAACAGACACAGAAAGAATGCACACCAGCCAGCCAGCCTGCCTGCCTCAGGGATTTATAGGACTATATAAAAGATTTCATATTTATGTCACTAGAATCCCAAAAGGAAAGAAGAAAGAACACATCTAAAAATGTACTGGCAGTAATAATCATGAAGTTTCTCAAATTAAGCAAAACATATAAATGTAGAAATTCAAGAAGGAAAGAAAAAAAACAAAAGAGGAAAAAAGTTAATCCATATAAAATACAATATTATTAAGCACATGGAGGTAAATACAGGCATTCACATGAATGAAAGCTATCATTAACAGCAGAGAGAGTGAGTGAAGAGGGACTAGAGAGACACCTTGTGGTTAAGAGTACTTGCTCTTGAGAAGACCCAAGTTATGTTCCCAGCACCCAAGCTGGGCAGCTTACAATTTCCTGTAACTCCCAGTCCAGAAGACCTGATACCTACTTCTAGTTTCCACAGGCATACCTACACACATGACACATGCTCATACACTCATACACACACACCCCAAATAGATTTACTGAATGCTGTGGGAAAATAGTCTGTACACTGTCAATTGTATTTTAATAAAATGCTGATTGGCCAGTAGCCAGGCAGGAAGTATAGGCGGGGCAACCAGGCAGTAAGTATAGGCAGGCCAATGAGAACAGGAGAATTCTGGGAAGAGGACTCAGTCTGCAGTCTTCACCCAGATACAGAGGAAGCCAGGCAGAGAGCAAGCAAGATGTGACTGCCTCGCCAAAAAAGGTACCAAGCCACGTGGCTAACACAGACAAGTATTATGGGCTAATATAAGTTATAAGAGTTAATAAGCAGCCTGAGTTAATAGGCCAATCAGTTTATAATTAATGTAGACCTCTGTGTGTTTCTTTGGGACTGAATGACTGCAGGACCAGGTGAGACAAAAATATCAATCAACAACTGAACAAAAGGAAGACTAGAACAGAAATCAAATATGTGTGTATGTGCATATGTATATGTATAAGCATGATTTATGCATGGTCCTTATTCTTTTCAATTTCCTAAATAGGTTTAGTAATTGGAATATAAGGTATAATACTGTTTAATGTGATTCTAAGCATACAGGTATTTCAGACACATAAAAGAATGTAAAAGAAGATAAGATTTAAAAAATACACTTGAGCTAATAAAATTACCATATCAGTAGAAAGACACATCCTGGATTCTATAATGTAATATCTAGAAAAACTACTATAAAGATCACAAAAAGAACAACACAATAAAACTTTTAAGATGAATTGAAATGGAAAACTTGAACAATACTTAGCTCTTAGGAAAGATAATAAAAATTACAGAAAAGTGAAAAAGTAAATAAGACAGTTATAATAAGCACTAATGTCAAAAGTTACATTAAACAAAATGGACTAAAAAACTGTAGGAAGCATTATATATTATAAAGACATTTCAAACACTGTAAACCTTTTGTGGGAAAAAAACTCAAATCCTTTTTAATCTTATAACTTTACAAAACTTTATGTAAATATTTCAACCAGACCCACCCCAGCCAACCACCCCATGCTCAGCTATACAAAGCCTTTGTTTACACACAAAGGCCCTGCTTTATTCCCTGAACTTAAGTACCTTAAATGACTCACTTCTTACCACTTGCCCTCACTTCCTTTTTAGGATTCTTTTAAAATCCTTTTTAGGATTCTTTTAAAATTAGTCAATTGGGAAAAACTGACATTGGTTCAAAGTATGAACACAGTCACCACCTGAGTTAGAAAACAAGACAAGTGTGTTGTGGGGTATTTGTACACTGTGTGAAAATATATTGCTATGATTGGTGTAATAAAAAGCTGAGTTAGGCAGAACATATAGGTGGATTTCTGGGCAGAGAAAGGAAGAGGAGGAGGAATCTAGGTGTTCAGGAGAAGGCAGGAGACAAGGAGAAGAAACAAGACGGGAAGAATGTAGATGAATATAAATGGGTTAATTTAAGTTATAAGAACAGTTAGGAACAAGCATAAGCTAAAGGCCAACGTTCATAATTAATAATAAGTCTCCGCGTTGCCTTATTTGCGGGCGGGCAGTCCTGACGTGCATTTCCTGCCACAGTGTGCTTCCTCTTCTGAGTACACACTCTTGTCAAGAGTAAAATGTTGCCTTTCCAAGACACTCTGGCTTTATTTCTGGTATGCCTTTGTGCAACGCAGAGAATGCTTCTAACAAAATGAAAAGACACAGGTAGCAGAGTGAACTGAAAAGCACATACTAACTATATTTTTCAAATGTACCTCTAGAGAAAAAGGAAGAAAAAGAGAATAGAAAAAAAACGATCATGGAGACTTACGTCCAAGAGAAACAGTAATGCTCAGTATCAGATAGAAAGGACTTCACAGTCCTAGTGTCCACACTGAACACGAGGACTTCAAAGAAACTGACAGATGGGACTTAGAGAAGGGAACAAATCTGCAGTTCTAAGTACAGACTTCAACATGCCTCTCAATTGGTAAAATTAGATAAGCAGCAGCAAAGTTCACTATTACCAATGAACATGTCATAGACACCTGTCCTAGTACAACCAAAATATACCTATTATATTCTGTCAAATAAGTCCTCAGGTATGGGGCAAGTGAGATGGTTCGATAGTTGAGAACACCTTGTCTTGCAAAGGACTAGAGTTCAATTTCCAGCACCCACATTGGGTAGCTTACAATTACCTGGATCCAGTTCTAGGGAATCTGATGTCTACCCTCACAGGTGCCTACATATACATGCACATATGTGCATGCACAGATGTAAATAAAATTTCAAATATTTTATTTTAACGAAGTAGATATGGTTGTGTTCTATAAATACAAGGGAGTCAAACTAGAAATTAGTAAGAGAATCTGAGGGCAAAGTATGAACACTTCACATACTCATGTTTAAGCCTTCAAAAGCCCAACAAATGAGCATGAGTTACAGAGGGAATCTCTAAAGAATTTTCAATTGAATGGAAGAAAACTGCAGCATATCAAAATCTGTGCAACGCAGCGAAAAGTAGTACCAGAGGAAAATTTATAGCTTTTATGTTAGTAAAGAACCAATTCCCTCAAATCAATAATCTCCGCAAGAATTCACAAAAAAGAAAAGCAAAATAAAGACAAACTAGAGAAAGAATAATATAAAAAAAATGTAACTAAGACCAGAACAACAGAAAAGTTAATAGTTCTTTGTAAAGATTAAACAGAAGGCAATTTCTCCCGGAAAACTGACAAATGAGAAGAAAAGAGTAGGAGAGAACTGTCAATATGAGAAATTAAACAAAGGATGCTGTTAGAGCTGGTACAGGGAAACCCTTTCTCAAACCACCCCACCACAAAAGAAAAGAAAGCAAACTTCACCATCATATCAGCTGATTCTGAAATATCTGATAGATATAAAACTCAATACATAATTAAAAATACACTTTCAAAACTTATTATTAGAGATGTCTTCAAGCTGACTGAAAACAGTCAGAAAACCCTTTGGCTGACAAGGGGCTGGAAAAATGGCTTTTTGGGTAAAAGTGCTTACTGTACAAGCCTGGCCACTTGAGTTGGATCTCTGGCACCCACCTGTAAAGCCATCCAGGTTAAAACCTCTGTAATCCCAGCACTCCTGCTATCCCAGAGGGGAGGCAGAGACAGTAGAACTGACCAGAAAGTTGTGAGTCAGCTAGCCCAGGGCACACTGTATCACATTAACAAAAGCAACCTTGCCTCAACAGGTTAGAAGCAGAGAACCAACTCCAGGGAGTGGTCCTCTAATTTCCACATGCACGCCATGATACACACAAACATAATAATGAATTATCTATTTAATTTTTAGATTCTTTTATTTAACATGCATGAGTATTTTGCCTGCATGCATGTATGAATGTATATATGTATATATGTGTGTGTTTGTGTGTATGTGAACCACATGTATGCCTACTGCCATGGGGACAAGGAAAAGGTGTCAGATCCTTTGGAACTAGAGCTACATATGGTTTTGAGCTGCCATGAGGGTGCTGAGAACCGAACCCGGGTCTCTGCAAGAGCAACAAGTGGTCTTCAATGCTGAGCCATCTTCAGTGCCCTGGCAGGTGTGCCTGTGTGTGAAGCCAACTTTCCCAGACACATGCGATCCATATCAACAAGGCCAATCTGACTGTTGTTCACAGTCTATCAATCTCTTTACTTTCTTCTCTTGCTCATATCAGACAGACATCCCAAGCATGTCATCCTTGCATATGGCACCAAGAAAATATCCCCATCCACATTTTCAGAGGCCCCAATCTTTTTCCCATATTTCATATCTTTCTCAAATTTAACAATATGTTTAACTCAGCCCCAAAGTGTTAATTTTTCTGGACTTTAAGCCAGTATTTTTCATTCTCATTTTAAGGTAACCAACCTCTGACTAACTTTTTAAGCTCATCTTTAGAGGATATATTGCTCTAGAAATATTTATGTCAAAATCTAAGTACCTATCTTCTGTAGCTATTATGCTGAGGAAAAACATTAATTAAAATGATAAGGCCACAGCAGGACAAACTAAACAGCACCCACTTTCAGACTTCGACAGGTATTTGCACATATGCCATCCAAATGGAAAACCAAATGAGAAGCAGTTAAAACGGTTATTATTACAGTTTCTAGACCAGGATAAAAAATAGCGCTTTAATCTATGGCTCTTGACTTTAATATTATTGGCTTATGTGAACAGATGCACCTATGTTCTTGGGGGCAGTTCTTATGCTGTAGAACAGGTCACAGCCTCCCTGGTCTGTGTCCACTAGAGAGCAGGTACCAGCTCCCAACCAACTGTGAAAAGCAAGAGCATCCTCACTCACACATTGCCTCACACACTGTCTTCCAGGGAAAAAAAATCATCGCATCTAAAAACCCTTGCTTCAAATGAGCAAGCAGGCCAACCAGATCTGAGCTAATCCTAAGCTATAACTGAGTTCTCCTTGGGACCTCTGTGGTTTTAGTGCTTGGTGATTTCTACAGAACTGTCAGTGACTTTACTCCTAGGACTACATTTTATGAATCATCTAAGTATAACAAATTCTGAGAAGATGCGAGACCGTAAAAGGGCCAACACCTCAGCTTTACTGGGATTCAAATAATGGGGGCCTTGCCTACTTTTGTATCTAAGAAACTGGAGGTGTGATTCTGAGGTCTGAGGACAACGTGGAGTCTCTGGGAAGCATACCTGAGGAATTAGGGGTCAAAGAGTGCAATCCAGACCTGGAAGCAAAACACAACTCTCTCCCATTCACTACTGGAGTCAGGATATCAGCATTCACAAGTCTCTCAGGGAGTTCCCTTGCCTAGCAAATATCCAAGACACCATGCACTGAAGGTTTCAGAATAATCCCAGCAGGTTGAACAACTCTTATGGAACCCCCACCCCATGGGCATGCCCAATCACAATAGAAATGTGTGTTCAAATCACAATCTGAGAAATAATGATGGGCAGTGCTTTGTACCTGGAAGCTATCTCCTCCATCTTTCCTATGTCCCATTAATCCAATCCAACAGTCTGCTTCCAGTCAATTCCACCTGCTGCTTATCTCTCTAACGAGTCCACTTCTTCTCATCATGTGTTTCACTATTGGACTATGATGGGAAATTCTTTGGCAGTAACCTACCTTCCTTTCAGCTTTCCCCTCTGTCTAAAACACAAATCCGGTTGCCTTTCTCAGTGCATATTCCTTCATGAGATTCCCAAAGTACTTAGAATGAATCTTGATAGCTGTAAGTTATCTTTGGTTTTCTGAGAAGGGGTTTTTCTAATGTGTAGCTCTGGGTGTCCTGGAACTTTCTATGTAGAGTGGAGATCCACCTGCCTTTGCTTCCTGAATGCTGGAATTAAAAGCATGTGTCACCAAATCCCTGCTTCTTTTTCTTAACCATGATTTATTTACCTTAGGGGACACAGGAAGGGGGGGACACAAAACAGAGGTCAAGTGCAACTGCACCTCTGTACAGGCGCCTTGATGCTACAGGAGTTTAAAATGCCCAAATAACTAGTAATACAAACTACTGCCAAAATCCTCCAAATGACCAGGACTCGGGCTTTTAGAAGCTAGAAGGCCACACACAAGCTTTTAGTTCCTCTCTGCATTTCTATAATGCTGCTCTTTTCTCAAAGACAGTGAGAAAGAACTGAGCCAAGGTTATTTTAAACCTAGCAGGGCTGGGGGCTGGGGAAGTTAATTAGAGGAATTTCAGTGTCTCTTTCTTTTTATCCATCATCGCAGTTACATATGGTGGAGTCTAACTGTGCTTTTGATGTAACTTCCATATATAAAGCACAACTCCAGCTACACTGAAGATATGCATACACAAAGGTACACAAAGGTATCCTATTTCCATGAGGGGGCAGAGAGGGTTGCTAAGCATGGTTCTAATATATGCAAGACAAATAAACTGGAAAAATGCAGCCATATGCTAACAGGAATACGTCTGGAAGATGAAATTAAAGAGGAGTAAATCGATTCTCAAGACTTTTAAAAACTCTCTAAGTCAGTTTTGTAAAACCCAGATCTAGGGCCTACCACAAAGGCACCATGAAATTACTTCAGAATGCAAAGATGGGTCACCCACCCAGTTTTCCTAAGTCGCAGATCTTTGTGCTCTCTTGATGGCCCCAGACTGGAACTGTTATCATTTGCTGCTTTCAGAGTTAACTGCAAAATCAACCACACCTAAGCTTTGTCACAAACGTGGGGGGGGGGCAGACAGAGAGACAATAGTCAAAACTGAGGGCAAAGTCCTACGAAAGAAACTGTTAAGTGGCTGCAAGAGCAAGTTCGGCTGTGTAGCCTGGAGAGGAGCAGCCTGTGCTGACCACAAGCACTGGGAGGAGGACAGCCAGGAAGCATGGCAGCCCCGTAGTAAGCAGTCAGTTTTCCTGCCAGCACCTCAAAATCAAACGTTCCATGAACATTCAAAGCTTCACAGACCAATCTTCTCTTCAAGCACCCTTTATGTGTGCTGGTGGCACCTGAGTGGGGACCATATTTTTCACTGAAGTATATCTTTTTCAACACAGGGATGGTAAGCCTGGTTAAATAGCTACTTGCCAAAAGTTATCCACTCTTTCGCTCTTACCACTTAATCTACAGTGTGCATCTTGTTTGGGGGATGAAATCTGTGCAGAGCCTGCTGACTAGTTTGTCTCCTCCAGTTCCTTGCATAATTCCTGATTGCTAGGCTCCAAAATGTAAGACTCTAAGCTACCTTCACTTTATTGCCCAGTTGTTATGGAAATGGAAATTGCTACAAATATATTGCATGTGCTCAGATTCTACACGTTTTGTAATTGTGAAATAATTTAACTTTGCAGAGAAAAATGCTTCTTGCCATTATGCCACTTCATTCATATCAATTTCAAAAGGTGGGAATTATCTATTGCCTTGGAACTGCAAGCCTTGCTACTTTCAATGTAGGAGCTTTTGTGAGCTCTTACATTATACAGCTCTTCTCTTTACTGATGTGAAAGAGCATGCGAGAGAGTGGAAGGTATTTCATTCAATGCCCAAGGATTCTAACAGGAGAAGGGTGGGGGTGCAGACAGAGGAGTGGGGGAATGTAGCTTAACACCTGCCTTCCCAGAGGACTTCACTGTGACTCCAAAAGGCTTAAGATGGTAGTAGATAGGTAGACAGACAGTAAGGTACTAGCCACATCCAGTTATGATATAGATTGTAACCTACACACCAAACTGTTACTTCTGAAATACATCCTAGTCAAACTCCAGCAAAGCATGGATGACAGAATAAAGAGTGTTTCTATTCTTCCTCCACTGATGGGAAGATGGAATTCATGGGGATTTATTATCAAGGGATTTTTCTTCCTTTCTGCTCAATTTGATATGCAGAGGAGAATTCTAAATTGTCATCATCTATCACCATGACGACTATAATTTACTGCAGGACTTCACTAAGTGTTCTTATACATTATGCAGTCCTAGCTTCAGTACTTTGAAATGGGAGCAACATTTTCTAACTTAGAGGCAATAAACAGATGGAAGCACAGACAGGTTGAGAAAGTTGCCCAAGATCACACAGCTTAGTTAAAAGTCAACATGGAACTTGAGCTTAGGTAACTGAATTCTCATTTCCAGCTACTTTTATACTCTTTATGAAAATCTTATTAAGAAAGAGACAAGCCTTGGGAACTAGAGAGGTGGCTCAGCAGTTACGAGTACTTGTTGCTCTTGCAGAAGACCCAGGTTCAGTCCCAGCACCCACTGAAAGGCTCACAATCATCTGTAATTCCAGTCCCCGGGGCTCTGTAACCTTCTGGCCTCCATGGGCATTGGACATCCACATGGTGAACATATATACAGATAAAACACTGATAAACATGAGAAAAATAAATGAATCTTGAGAGAGAGAGAATATCTTTTTTTCCCTGTCTTGAATTATCATTTCAGACTTTTGTTTTCTGATAAAATATAATCCTACAGTATCATCAAGTCTGCATCAGGGACAGAGAAATAATGTTACAAAAGTGCTAAATTTAAAAAATTCACCAAGAATATTTAAGGTCACATATTGAGAAAAAATGCATTCTTTTAAAAATCTTTTAGGTTGGGCTGGAGAGATGGCTCAGAGGTTAGGAGCACTGACTGCTCTTCCAGAGGTCCTGAGTTCAATTCCCAGCAACCACATGATGGCTCACAGCCATCTGTAATGAGATCTAGTGCCCTCTTCTGGCCAGCAAGCATACAGAAAGACAGAACGCTGTATACATAATAACTAAATAAATCTTTAAAAAAAAATCTTTTAGGTTTATTTTATCTTATGTGTATGAGTTCTGAGCACGTCATGCATTCCTGATGTTCATGGAGATCAGAAGTCACAGGATTCCCTGGAACTGGAGGTATAGATGGTTGTGAGTGTCATGTGGATACTGGGAAATGAACCTGGGTCCTCTGTAAGAGCAACAAATGCTCTTAGCTGCTGAGCCATCCCTCCAGGCCTTAGAAAGCACATTTTTAACCAGAAGTCCAATCTCTTGTAAACATCTCAAGCTCACTTGCCTGTCATAGTTTACTATTTCTCAAGTGATCTGGAACACTAGTATATATGACAAACATGAGATGAGGGAAACCTGAACTTTTTTAGTATAAATTTTCTGAGAGGAGGGAATGAAGAATAGTCATATAATATTTATGAGGTTCTAGATTTGATCCTCAGCAAGCCTAAGGAGGAAAAACTGTCTATTGGTTATATCAGGAAATAACACACAAATATATAATAAGGACAATGAAAGGGCAATGATATTAACAGCTATTTTTATGGAACACCTTCTGTGAAGCAAAGAACTTTATATAACTCTGAACCTTTTATCTTTACAACATCTGTAGGATCCAACTTCTATGGACCCCCAACATTAATATGACAGGGTACAAGCATAAGCAAGCTAAATATCTCGCCTGAGGACACAGATTAAGTTGTTTCTGGGATTCAAATTCCAAACTCTGTGTTGATACTGCTCTCAAACTGAGCAAAATGAAAATATATTCTCTGAATTAAGAAAATTAAGGATATGTACCCTTTATACAAACAACAGTGAGCAACTTGGAGAGCCACAGGAAACTACTGCCTGAGGGGCATTGATCAACTAAATGAGATCTCTGTTTAAGGGTCATGAGTGGAAGCCCTAAGCAATTAGGGAATGAAAATGAACCTAACTCTACTTCCCCAGCTGGTGTAGGAGGTCCTTCTGTTTGTGTGTTGCTTTCACTGGTTGAATAAAGAGATTGCCTTGGCCTTTTGATAGGGCAGCCCTTAGGTGGGCAGAGTAGACAGAACAGAATGCTGGGAAGAAGGGAAGTGTGGCAGACGCCATGGTTCTCCTGTCCGAGACTGATGCTGGTTAGAAGTTTTTCCAGTAAGCCACAACCTCATGGTGAACACAGATTAATAGAAATGGGTTAGATCAAGATTGAGAGTTGGCCAAGAAGAGGCTACATATAATGGGCCAGGCAGTAATTTAATGATACAGTTTCTATGTAATTATTTTGGGAGTTAAGCTAGCCGGGCGGCGGGACGGGACCACCATTCCTCTTACTACACCCAGCCTTGCTGAACTTTGGTTTCTACTGAAATCTTTATGTGGCTGCATTCTAGTTACTCTGGGCTGTATGCAGCTGACACCTAAGAGAAATGAAACTGGTTCCCAAGTTTGGAGTCAAAGGCCAACAAAAGTCAAGCACCTTGCCAATGACCTCCAATGGAAGTAAAAGCATTGTCAAATCTTAAAATGAGCCACGCAACACTGAGCAGGTCAGTTATATGCTCCAAGTAAGTCCCTTACCTGTCAATCTGGCATAACAGTGCCTACCTACAAATGTATCTGCTGACAACAGTGATATCAAAACATTCACAAGGAGCAAGAACGCTTGCGCCTTTTCCAAGTTTCCAAATCTCATTAAGGAAAATGGTTCAAATTTCTGCTCTTATGATGACTTCAGACCTTCATTACACTGGTGAAAGAGGGATTGGCAAAAAGTATTCATCTGACTTCCATTTCCTAATCATCCATCCCTTTTGTCTTTTAGATTAAACAAATTTTACTATAATGAAACAAGAGGAACCATCATCTCCACGGGAGGTCAGAATGTCTAGTCTTCCATATCAAGCTATTATAGCACTTTGGAGCCATTTACACAATGTCAACAGACCAATTATTCTGGGAATCTCAGTTCTGGGAATCAGATTGATAAGAGAAAATGCATCAAATTCAAACAAAAATATAACCATCAATCTGCTACCAGACATGCACATAAAACAAAACACCAAACTACACCCCAGGATTCCAATGTGAATACACATTCTCTGAAATAAATTACGTATTGTTCAGGACACAACATCATCTGTCCCGACATCAGTGTAGAGCTCCAGAAAAGAAAAAAAAAAAAAAAAAAAGAAAAAGCCCTAGATCTTTTTCTGCACATCCACTCACAGGTTGGAATGCAATTAGATACACTGTGAGCATACATGGTGCTTGTGGGGCCAACGAGTAAGCTGTCCTAGATCGTTAGTTCTGGAATTCAGAACGAGTGAGAGGGAAGCAAATGTCAAACAATCCTTCCGCCATCACGTGTAAATTGCAGACTACTTAACTACAATGTGCAGCTGAGGATGACCATGAGCTTCTGAACATTCTCTCTCAGCTTCTATAATGCTGGGGTCACAGGCATGTGCTGGCATGCCGTTTGACATGGTATTGAAACCCAGTGTTGAAGGCATGCTAGGCAAGTACTGATTGATTTGTTTTGTTGACAGGGTCTTGCTATGTAGCCTAGGTTGACCTGGAACTTAAACGATCTTGCTGCATGAGCACTGGACCTACAGGAGTCGGTCACAACCCCTGGCTCTATTTTACTATCTTGATGGGTTTAAAAAAAATGAGGACACAAGTCAAGTTTTGGAGGTGCACTTTAATCCTAGCACTCAGGAGGCAAAGCCAGGTGAATCTCTGAGATTGGGATCAGCCTGGTCTGCAGAGCAAGTTCCAGGTTAGCCAGGGCTACACAGAGAAACTCTGTCTTGGAAAACCAAACCAAACCAAAACAAAACAAAGAAAAAAGAGGACACAAAGTTGTGCAAGTATGAGATGGGGGGTGGATCTGGGAGGAGATGGTAGATGGGAATGAAAATGTTTAAAAAACACGCCATATAAAATTCTCAATAATTAATACAAATACTTTTTAAAAATTTAGTGTGTAGGCAAATTATAAATATGGAACCACTGATTAACTCTGTTTTTCCATGTAAAGCGAGAAGCATTTGTGCAGACTAGTTGAAACTGCCCTGCCTCCCACCTGCTCATTAATAGTGATAGGACTTTGAGTAAACAGTTTAATTTCTCTTAGCTTCAGTTTTAAAACATGGCAATACCAGAAGCTGCCTCACCAGGTCCCTTTGAGCACTATATATGATCAATAGTCCTAGAACTATACTTCAGATAAGCACATGCCGACTGAGTACATGATATTACCATTTTATGGTGGTAATGACATGATCCTTGTCTATCTGGGCTGCTTTGTATAAATAGATAGATTGTTCCATGTCTTTTTGTTCCCCTCCCTCTTCCCTTTAGTGCATGCTGTAATAATTGAGTTGGCAGCACTGTTGGGAGCACTCTATGAAATGTCATAGGTAACAGAATTTGTATCACTTAGCAACTTGGCTGTGTTTTCAGAAACTCACTGTCAACCGATTTCATCAATGTGTGACATCAGAGTGCATTTACACGAACTGAGACAGCTACAGCAGTCATAGTGTTGATGGAATCCTGTGGGACCACCATGGCATATCATTTATGCCACTGGTAGAAATATTATCACACACATGACTGATTTGTAATACACAGTGAAATAGATTTTAGATATTACTACCACAGAACAAAAGAAAATAGCTGTGATTCTTTCACTCTTTGTACATGTATCAAATACCATGCTGCAATCTTTCACTACACAATACAAAGAAACTAATTAGGAAGCACAAGCACACCATTAAGTCATCCTTTACCAACCTGTCACGCTGCTCTGGAATTGTCTACCTGTTTTAGAAATCATCTTGGACAAAGGCATAGTCCTTTCTTTGGTCATTTCCTGACTGATGCTACTTTTACGTTAAACAGAATCAGGCTGTTACTATAGAGACTGTATCCTTAAGCTTAAAATAATTGCTTCCTGGTATTTACAGGAAAAGTTTACTAATTCCTAATTTAGAAGAGTCTTTCTCCATTAAAACTAAGCCAGGCTCCTCACTTCAGTGTCAGAGGTAAACAGATTGGGATTTCTAGGGACAAACAAGTCAGTGTTAACTCGGGGATGAGGGTGGAGAGAAGTGGTGGCACATCCCCATTCTAATGATTTTTATCTCACTGACCTTTCCTTTATTCTGATTTAGCTTCTGCCCTAAAGTTATTAGCATTTTCAGTGCTCCCTCTGGTTTTTACTATTATTATTATTATTTGTGGAAATAGTAAAATATACAAAGATGACCGATAATAAGATAGTAAAATAGACATCTGGGTTAGTGGTGGTGCACACCTTTAATTCCAGAACTTGGGAGACAGAAGCAGGAGGATCTCTGAGTTTGAGGCCAGGCTGGTCTACAGAATGAGTTCCAGGACAGCCAGAGCTACAAAGAGAAAACAAGAAAAAACAAAACAAACACACAAAAATAGAACAGGACTCTAGGGATTACTTAGCTGGTAGTACTTGCCTAGTATGCCTTAGCTGGTGCTCAGATCTTTGTGCACGTTGTCCTAAGTGCTATGAGTTCCTATGTGCCTATTATGCCTGGAAAACATTGCTTTCTTGTAGGCATCTACTACTTCTCCTCTTATTGTCTTTCCACCCCCACTTCTGCAAAGGTCTTGTGAGCTGGGAGTTGCGATAGATGCTTTATTTAAGGCTGAGCAATGTGTAGTCACTTATGCTCCGCTCCCTGACCAGTTGTGGGTCACTGTATCAACCATCATCTGTTGCACAAGAATGTTCTCTGATAAGGTCTGAGAGATTTACTAATCCAGGGATATAACAAGAAGTCATTAGAAATCAGTTTAATAATATGTCCCATTAGCAGCAAGACAGTGTGGTGTCAGTGTGATTCACACACTTGAGTCACAGAACACGAAGGTAACAAGAGGTAGTGATCTGGAAGCTACCTCTCTATGGGCTAGCCTTCATAATGCTGGTTGTTATGCACGATACTAGAGGAAGAAAGCATTCACCAGTCTTTTCCAGAAGTTAACTCTGTGAGCTACAATAATAACCTGCCTTGCAAGCTATGTCTACTGGTACTATAGTGCCACAAATGTCATGGACATAACCAAACATTTCTGATCAGTTTAAGGTTTGCTCCAAAATGAAACCTGGCCCAATTATTGAGATCAATGACCTCTGATTAGACAGGTCAAAGGTCCTGGGGTAAAATCTACTACTATAACTCTGTTAATGAGATATAGTATTAAACCAACTTCTAAAAGTTATTGTTTATACTTTATTGCTTTTAATTGAGCTATACGTTTTCTCCACTCCCCTTCCTTCCTCTTCTCTCCCCTTCTTTTTAACCTTAAATCAATACAAAATATTTTCTTTATCACTTACAGACATGTAAAACGTATTGAAAGATTTTTCTTATACAAAGTGTATGTTCCCAGAAAAGAACAAACATGATAACATCCTGCCTGCTTGCTTCAGTTCTTATACAAATGTCCCCTTTACCATTTATTCATTTTTGTCACATTTTTGTACTTTTTAGTGGTGATTTTTGTTAAAGACGCCTCCTAATTGTCCTCCTGAAACCCACACAGTGCTCCTAAGGACACAACCATGATGTGTGTTTCATAGGTGTTTGCTAAGCTTCATTTAGCCATGTGTTTTAGTGCACCTGATTGTGAACTACCCAACCCACAATAAGGTTCCTTCAGACAGCGGAAGAAGCAATTCCCCAAACTGAGAATAACATCTATATGTGTCACAAAGCTGAGAGGATGATAAAAAACAGGCTAAAATTAGAAGCTTGTAAATTATGGGCAATAAATTAAGCACAGTAGGCATCTATGTCATGAGGATAAAAGCCAATGAAAAAGTCAGCCATGTTAGCCAGGGTCAGGAAAATATCCATCACTTTTCAATGGCTTTGAATTCTACAGAAAAAACAGGGTGTGTGCTTTTTAAGAAATATGCTCAAACATCTATAATAATCCTAGCACAAACAGAGGCAAGAAGATTGCAGGATATATAGTAATTTCTAGGCCAGCTCTGGGCTGTATTCTGACATGTAGGTAGGTGTAGAGATGCTGAATTTTTGTGTTTTCCCTGCTGGGTTTCATTCTTGGTTTGATCCAGTATTTCTTCACTATGCTCCCTTTCCTCCATGAATGGTAGTGTAGATTCTGCGTCTTTGTATGTTGGAAATATAAGATCTGCTTTTTAGTTTTGATTTTCCAGGGTGTTACAGTTAAGAGATTTCCATGAGTCTCAGAGACTTTGAACTCTGACTTTTACACAGTGCTGAAACTGTTACTGATTATGTGGACTTCTGAAGTTGGACTAATACATTTTGCATTATGATATGGCTACTAGCCTATGAGAGCCATGAAAGGAATGTGGTGATTTGATTAAGAATAGCCCCTTAGACTCATATATTTGAATGACTGGTTACCAGGGAGTAGCAGTATTTGAAAGGATTAGGAGGAGTGGCCTTGTTGGAGGAAGTGTGTCACTGGGGGTGGGCTTTGAATTTTCAGAAGCCCAACCCAGACCCAGTGTCTCTCTCTTCCTTCTGACTGTGGCCCCAGATGGAGAACTCTCAGTTACCTCCCTATAATCATGTCTGCCTGAGTGCTGCCACATCTCCTGCTGTGTTGACAATGGCCTAAACCTCTGAACTATAAGCCAGTCCCAATTAAATGCTTTCTTTTATAAGAGTTGCCATGGTAATGGTGTCTTTCACAGCACTCGAACACTTAAGACAGTAGGTATGTATGTAGGAATAAATAAGGTGCCTTTAAACACAAACACAAAAACCATGAGATTATGATGGATTAGTGGATAAAAATGTTACCCGAGGTCTACAGGAACCTAGTCCTGTATCCCATTAGAAGCTGAACATTGGCTTCAGGATTCATGGTAACTTTACAGAACACAGCTATCATGGAAAACAAGAACTGACTATACCTAGACTTTCCTTTAATAAGTATGCATTTTGGACCTTAGGACATTGTTCTCAAATTAAACTTCTGAGCAGTCTGTCCAGAAACCTAAATATTTAAAAAGTTCTTCATTTACAAACCAGTGTTTACCAATCAGTGCTGTGTCATGTTCTTCATCAGAACCAACAGAACTCCCAGAAGCCTAATCTGCCAAGCTTTTAGCCTTCATACCACCCCGTTCTGACCTGCATGATCTAGGGGCTACCCTATAGTGACGCACAACTCATGCTTAGAAATCGGTCTAAATACTGCAGGAAACAATTTTATCAAACCATTATAAAGAAAGAAAAAAATCTAACACCTTCCGTATGGTCATTAAAAAAGTATTCACACTCAAACTTCTAGCCAATAGTTCACCTGCTGAAGATGCTGTTCTGTAGCAAGCAGAGAGATGGGGATTTTGTGGTTGCCATTGGCAACCTGGCACGCTCAGCAAACTTATCACCTCTTTCAAACTTCTCATTTGTACACATATGCTCACCAAGTACTATTATGCTAACAAGCAGAGCAATGTGTAAAAGCCATTAAAGGATAAGCAAATCAGGTGAGCTCAGGTATGTATGTCAGTTACTAAATGCTTGTATACCACGCATAAAGCTCTTGGCTTTCCTCCCCAGCACTGCATTTGTGCCTCTACTCCAGAAACAGGAGGATCAGAAGTTCAAAGTCAGTCTCTGCTACACACAAAGTTTACAGTCAGCTTGGGCTGCACAAAGACTTTGTCTCAAAAATAAAAAATAAACAAAAACAAAAGAAGCTGGGTGTGGTGGCACATGGTATTATTCCTAGCACTTCTAAGGCAGAGATAGGTGGATCTCTGAAGTCTAGGTTACACTGGTCTACAGGGGGAATTCCAGAACAGCCAGGGCTATATGTCTAAAAACAAAAGGGGGGGGGAGCAGGGACTGACCTTTTCAGAGGTATAGATATATAGTTGGTATAAATAGTATCTTAAAGAACAAGAATAGATTAGGGGGTCATCTTCAAAAGTCTAATAGCCTTTTACTGTAATATAGAATTCCTCAGCTGCCACTCGCCTAATGCTGTGATCTTTTAATGTAGTGCCTCATGTTATGGTGACCCCACAAACATAAAATTGTTCATTGCTACTTAATAATTGTAATTTTGCTACTGTTATGATCCATAATGTAAATATCTGCTATTCAGGATATCTGCTATGTGACTCCTGTGAAAGGGTCATTCCACCCCTGAAGGGGTCGCAACCCACAGACTGAGCATCACAGCTCTACACAAGTCACGGGAAACCTGATGAGAGAAGGAAGTCATTGGAAAGTGACTCTTGAAAAATGCTACATATAATAAAATCTTGTAGACAACCACAGAGGGTAGTAAAATCTCTAAGAGAGCCTGAAGGGAAAATGACAATGAAATGTGTCTGAAATATGATTCAGAACCATGACAGTGGCTTAGGTTCAGTCAAGCTGGCTCAAGGTCAGTTCTAGAAACGTGGAGTTCATGAGGATCTTTCTCCAGGCAGTGAGCAGCCTTGCTACCAACCTCATCTGCTCAGTGATTTGATTGCTGGTGTGAGGCATGGCGGCTTGAGCCCTGCTTGGATGTGTTGTTCTGAGGTGGGTATTGACTGACCTACCACACTGCCTTGGCCCATGTAGCACAGACAGGCCTGGCCCAGGTACGGACACCCAGCACTGACATTTAACAGTGTGAGAGCCCTGACACTCAACAGTACTTCTGGGGCAAGGTAAATATTATTGGGTGGTGAAGAATCTGGACAAATTTGGATTTTTCTTTTTCACCTTCCCTCACTGCTTAGCCATACTTGAATTTGGCTTCATCTGTCACCCAAGTAGCTTTTAATTATTTATTGCCAAATAAACACACACACACACACACACACACACACACACACACACACACACACACACACACACACACACACACAGAGACTTCAAGAACTAGTTCCCAGACCT
Organism: Ondatra zibethicus; assembly: GCA_004026605.1. Taxonomy (NCBI): domain Eukaryota; kingdom Metazoa; phylum Chordata; class Mammalia; order Rodentia; family Cricetidae; genus Ondatra; species Ondatra zibethicus. Next base: position 67,447 of record PVIU01002498.1, on the reverse strand, counting down.
CTCTGTCCATGGATATCTTTTACACACCTATGAACTCCAGGGAACAATGCTGAGAAATACTTTAATGTTCTGGTGTTCAAAGCCACAAAGCTGTAACTGGCCAGTCACAACACACCATTCTTACAAAACAATGTGAGGGACCTTCCACATTTAGTGTGCAGACTCCTCATCATTCAAACAGGCAGTGTTGCCTGAACTCCTGAAGTGCCATCACTGAGACCTTTACTGCATGAACACACAAACAAGCCATGCTTAGGCAGAGAGGAACACTGAGTTCCATCAATGACAATACCCATCGAAAACCTACAAAATGCCAAGAGAATCCCCTTGTCATCCCACTGATGGAGCACATCAAGAAGAAGGAATATTCTGTTTGAAAAATTACAGTGTCCTCTCTATTCACAGTGACTAGAAATGGGGCTTCTTTGCTAGGAATGGGAACAGAGGAAAATGACTTCAAATTTAGATATTTCAGTTTCAAAGGAATTTGTCAAAATTATTTGGTGGCATTATAAGGGCTCTCAGGAAGGAGAACACAATGGGTTGGCCCTTGAGAACAAATCACAAATCAGGAAGGACTAGGGTATGAGAGCATGTGTGGTGAGGGGGGCTGGGATTGGAGGGGAGGGCTCAGATGAAACAGAATGAGCACACGCAATGCTCAATGCCGGGAGAGTCTGGTCCATCACAATTCCATGTCGGCAGGTTCCTGTGAGAAAAGCAGCCAGGAGGTAGAATTTAATTATTCTTGCTGAGGCCCTTGGAGACACGCAGGCGCAGGCGCAAGGCGCTTGTTGCATGCTTGGCACAGACTGGAGAAGGAAGGACACTGGAGGGAGTCAGGAGTGAACCAGGAAGGGCAGGTGTCCTCGAAAGAACCGTTCTGCATTCTAAAAGAGGAATCAATTTCTCAATACCCTCAGTTGCAACTGGACCTGTGGAGGATATTTTTGAGCAATAACAGTATAATGTTGGGATAGAGGACATCAATTTTGAATCTAGGTTGCCTGGGTCTCTATCACAGCTCTAAAAAGCTGTGTGACTCCAGGCTGTTTACTTAAACTCTCTGTGCCTCGGTTTTTCCATTACAATGGAAATGATACAAAGTTAAAGGAACTAATATATGTAAAGCACACAACATAGCACCTAGCATACTCCATTATTCAACAGACTGGGCTGGAGCAGGCGTGGATGTACTCATGAAATCAGAGGGTAACTGGGATTTCTCCCAGGTTCCATATTAAGTGACATCAGAGCCAGTGACTCAACACTATCAGACCACCCACCCACCCACCCCCACACACGAATGCACTCATGCAGAGAGGGGCATATAGCATGTACACATGTACATGTATTAGTTATGTTCCTGTCGCTATGATAAAATACCATGGCCACAGCAACTTATAGAAGGAAGATCTTATTTTGGCTTATGTTTATAGAGGGAAAAACTATATCATGGTGGTGTCAGGCACGGTGTCTGGAGCAGGAAATTGAAGAGTTCATATTTTTACCTGCAAACACAAAGTGGAGAAGCCAAACCAGAAGTGGGACCAGGCTATGAGCTGTCACAGACTTTGCCCACTGAGTACTTCCCCCAGCAAGACTGCACCATCTCACCAAACAGTGCCACCAACTGGGGATCAAGTTTTCAGATCCCTGAGCCTATGGGAAATATTCTCATTCAAGCCACAATACAAAAATATCCATTCATGCATATTCACGTGGGTACATGTGTAGTCCTGTGGATACACAGAAACACTATCATCAATGCTATCACCAGTAAGAGTTTTATATGGGACTCAAGCAGAGATTCATTTGGATTCTTGTCTTTTTTTTTTTTTTTACAGGTTACACAAAAATTGAGACACTGTCATAAATCCTCAATCTAACAAACATAGATGCTCTTCAGTTTACAGTAGAGTTACCTATCAATCAATCCACTAACTAAAAGCATCAAACTCTGAAAATTCATTCAAAGCACCTAACTTGTTGAACACCACAGATCAGCCTGACCTTCCTTAACATATTCCAGCAACTACATCAGCCCACGATTGGCCAAAAATCATCCAACACTAAGCTTCTTTTATAACAAAAGATTGAATACCTTAATTCATTTATTAAACACTAATGAAAGTGCATAGGTACACTTCAAACCATCACACCATTAAAGGCTGCAGGTCAGAGACTTGAGACTTATGGAGCATCAAAAACTACCAGGTACAAGCCCAGCCATTCTGAGCTATTGCTAAAGTACAAGGGCTTTTGCCTGCAGGAAGCTTGTGGTCTAAGATGTATTGCAAAGATCATGCCATAAGGAAGAATCAAACTCCCCCCGCATTCCCTGCTGCGTCTGCCCTGTTTGGTTTTTTAGATTAAAGTAAGAGCAGGTGGGAATGTGTCACCAAGCAGCTGATAAGCACAGCCCTACTATTAATAAATTAAACAGCACTGGGGCTTATTGGCTCTGATTCCCTCCCTCAAGAGCCTCAACTATCAACACAGCTAATATGGAGATTAGCTACAGACAAGTACACATATGTCAAAGGCACATTACCGTTCTTCAGCTGAGTAAGACTCAACACACATGAATTCGGGCTCTAGAATGTGCTAGAATACTCTATTCACTTCCTTTGGAGGCTTCATTCAGTTTGGGCTACACTTACAACGATGCAATATAATTAAAGTTACGTCATAGCTACCCAATGTTTATTGAGAATGGGTTCTTGTAAGAACTTGAGATTATTCACTCAAAATACATTGTGTACAAATGCAAAACTGCCATGATAAACTCGTAAGTTTGTATGGAGAGTATATACTAGTAAGTTTTTAACTTAAAAGTACACACACAAAACAATACTAGTCCTGCAAAATAAATGAGTGAGTAAATGAGTAAATAAACAAGCCAATTAGTGAACAATAAAAATTTAGGTACAAGACTCTAATCCTGGCTCAGAAAATAAAAGGGTCCAGAAAATGACTATTACAGTAGCCATTACCTACAAATTAAATGGCAGCTTGCAAGAGTCATAGGCCCCTCTGTATCTACCATTTTATGTGGGGGTGGAGTGGACATAAATAGATTGTGTTGAAGACCTTCTCACAGCTCACAGCCCAGACTGCACAATGCTCCGGATGCTGTCTGCCATGTACTCCCCTCACCCGGATTCCAATCCACACTACAAACATGGGTCCAATCCACCAGGGAAAATATGTGCACAACTCCGATCTTCATTCCTATGAGAAAATCTTCCTAAAACAGAATCATTGACATCAATACAACTCTTTCAGTGTAGACACAAAACCCAGGCAGTCTTTATGAGGGAAAGGCCAGTTTTCTTGAGAGGTATAAAACACTCATTTCAATTTAGAGATGTACTTTCCCATCATGCAAAGTGGCTGCTGCATCCTAAAGTGAGATTAAAAAAAAAAAAACTAAACTAGAATTGTTATCAAGTAGATTCATTCACTAGCCATCTCAGACTCAGATGAACACCAGAGAGCATGGTCATGCTTTCATCCGTATGTCAAATGCTAAAAGAAAAAGGGAGGGACAAGATATGAACAGACACATTGCTTTAGTGTAAAAATCCCAGATCCCAACCTCAAACCAAGAAAAATTCACTTTACAGAATGAAAGCACTATAGAAAACAAAGTCTGGTTTGTGCTATCCATACATGTAACAAATTCCAAATGCCAACGGTGCTGATGTATCAGATCTAATGCTGGAAAGACACTACCTTTGTCTGCAGTAATTGATGGGTGGTCTGCAGGTCACTGCAGTGAGGGCACATGTATTTACATGCCAATGTGTAAAAATGGAATAAAAATGTTTGTGTCTCTGAGCATCTGGTTGTTAAGGTAAAAATAAGAACAAGAAAAAAAATGGGAAATCCACAAGAATATCGTACACACACTGCCTGTGAAGGTCAGAGAAGGGGTAGATGTCTTAGCTAGAAACCTTGATGCAATTCTGACCAGGAATTTCGTTTTATTAATTAATTAAGTGATGATCTAATACCATTACAGAAATTTTCTAGGGACTAATCTCAGAGAGCAGATTTGCAGCTGTAACTGACTTCCATTCCTTTGAAACATGCCTGTTGTTACACTCCCTCGAGGACAGGCCTTCCCCAGCATTAAAGTAGGAAAGAAAATTATTCCAACTGCCTTGATGATTAGGAATTACTAAGAAGAGAATCAACTCATCTTAAATGATATGATAACAGGACTTGATCAAGAATGAGCAATTGTTTTCTTGTATCCCAGTCCCTTAATTAATGCTTTAGAGTTTGAAAACGTGACTGTTAAAAAATAAGTTTTCAAGCCCCAAAGGGCATCAAATAAACAACCACTGTTGCCACCTTTTGGTGGCAAGCAGAACTGCTGTGTTGCTGCTTGGCTTTGGAGGGTTCTTCTGAACCCAGAAACTCTAATCAGATGAACCCTCCAAGTTTTTCACAGGAAAAGGGCATCCACAGGGGGCTGGTAATAGCGTGACAGATTATATCCATTTCTCCTCATTTCTGGACCTTCTCAGCCAGACAGCATGAACTATAGAAGAAATCTGGTCACTCCCTTCAATATCCAAATTTTGTGATGGTTCACATTTTTTTCTTAAAATTTCGTATGAATTTTGTGCCATATACCATAGTAATCCACATCTATTTAACATGAAAAAAAATTGAAAATTAATTATGGGTCAACTTCTGTAGTCCAACTGTTTAACTGTTATCACCAAGAGGTTAAATACACAGTGCTTTTAGGGACACGAGATTTTAAGTAAGCTTCTTCTTGCCACATCCAGAAAGGTTCTTATCTGAATTGGAGAACAAGTCTGAACTTGGCTTTGCCACAGTCTGCTCTTTGCCCACCATGACCCTCAGTTTATTTGTAAGGCTAAGATGTGGGGCTGACATTTCTAGAATGCTTCCAGCTCTGAAACAACCGGAGAACTTTAGACATAATCCCTCTGCCTACTGGGAACCAGCCATATGTGCAAAATCTAATAAAATGTAGGTTCTAAAATGGAAAACTATGCTATTCATTACCATAGAACTAACAGAAATTTCACTTCCATTATTAAAACCTACCACATTCAAACTTGCAAAATCAGAGCCTTCTCTCCCTCACACTTCTCATAAGCAAAATGAGGATGCCTTCCACATGGAGTTAGCTCATTTGGAAACATACAAAGTAGCTCAATAAGGCCTAACAGTTGAATGTGGAACAATAGATGACAGTAGACTAGAAGCAAAGGCCACATCAACAGAGGTCTCAAAAACTATGTGAAGGAGCCACCAGGATGGGTCTGCCATTAAAGACACCTGCCACCAAACACTAATGACTGAGCTTAAATCACAGGACCCACACAGAAGGCAGGAAACTACTTCCCACACTGTCAGATGACTTCCACAAGTTCATCAGGGCACACACACGCACTCACAAGTACACAACTTTTACTGTAAAAAGAATTTTAAAATTATGCTAACTAGCTTAGACCCCTCTACACATGTGACAGCCTGAAGCCTGTGTGTTCTGCATACTCTGATGAAGACAGACAGACAGGGAGGAGAGCATGGAGGATAACCTCAGCATGGGACTTTCAAGTAGGATTCCTGTTCACATTGAAAAAAACAAGCCATCCAATCTATCTGCAGGAATAGAATCTCTCCTTTCATTTTACCCCATGACCACAGGCATACCCAACCTCACAAGGTGCCTGTGAAAATTCCATCTACAGAAACTATTTCGGGGAAATGGACTGGGAGCCAGAACTTACGTTATCTTCCGAAAGAATTCAACTTTCTCTAGTTTCTAGAACAGCCATTCTTAATGGAGGCTATCTGTTCTCAGACAGCTTTCAACACTGCCTTAACCTAGCCATCATCAAAAGAAATGAGAATGAAATTTCAGAATGCCTTTTTCCCTCAGTGTTCCCCCTTCTGCCATGGTTCCACTATTCTCTGGCTGCCATCTTACCCTCAGTCCGCTGCAAAACACAGAACCCATGCACTTCCCACACACATCACTAACCTGTCTGCACTAAGGAATAGGCTTCAAGTGCCTAATTTGCTGCAATTCAATATTAAAAGTGAAGATTATGCTCTCTCACTGCTGCAAAAGAACTCAGTGCTAATAAATAAACTCTAAACTTCTGCAGACAGTGGAAAGTGCATTCCCAGACTGCTGTAGCTACTGACTGGTTCTATCAGTGGAGGGAGAGTGCCACTGACACTCCACGGCCATGCCTTCCACATACTCAGCAAGCCTGTTGGGCTGCTCCTCTTAAGACAAAAGGATGATAAATCAGGAGAAAGACGTGCTGTCCTGACACTCTGATCTCACTCCAAAACCCATGCCCACCAATCTTAATCACAATGTGGGGACACCAAGACTCATGAAGAAAAATTGAAATTAAATTATAATATTCACTTACATGTATCATGCAGGGCCCATGAAAAGTCCCAGATGTTTGGGGCTTTAAAAGTCATTTACAATGACATGGGATTGCCTTTACAAAGCTGCACACCCAAGGCCTCTGGGTTTGGACAATAGAAGATGGTGGGTTAGAACGAAGCAGCTTGGAAAGCTGTAGTCAATGATTTCACACTTCTGCCAAAGCATAAAAAGTGTTTTGAAAGGAGAAACAGGAAAGGGGGAAAAATAAAAACCTCAAAAAAAAATTTTTAATACTATATTATCGAACACTTAATAGAGTACTTCAGGATAAACAGGGGAAATTTTCAAATGACAATCACAGACAGAACAGCATAACAAACAAACAAAACCAAAAGCCTACTATGAACCTAGTATGTACAATAGATAATGAGGTTGCTTTTTACAATGCAATTCAGCTCTACCCACTGAGCCAAGAACAAAACACTAATAACAATAAAACTGAAACAACTGTCTCACAACACAAGCCAAACAATTTACATTGGTCCAACCAAAGAAACAATGTGTTCTAATACTGGAGACAACTTTGGCTGAATTGCACTCAGGAAGAAATGATGGAGAAGAAATGGGGAGAATGTAACAGACTTTCGAAGATGAATGTGGCCACACTCAGTTCTCACTTGGCATGATGGCTTGCACATAGCAGCTGCAAAGAGGAAACGCCTGGTCAGCCCAGCAGACAGCAAGCAGCATTCTATCCCACAGAGACTTTTATAAACATTTGGGTATTCGCCCATATAACAACAAGCACAAAATTAGAGAATACTCAATGCAGGAAACATTCCATGTGGCTATTAAAAAGAAATGGAACCCCTGCACTCACAGTATTAAGGGCAGACATAAAGTGGAAGATGGGAACTAATATTTTTATAAAATCCATAGCATATAAAATACATGCCTGCATCTAAAACAAAAACCATGAAGAGGCGCGTATCAAATTACTAAAAGTGGTTAGGCCAGAGAAAGAAACTGCAGCAGTGACTTTAGGTTCTGACTTAAAATTTCTGAAATCATACTTCTTCCAACAAATGTAAGCTGTTACTATGTATTTGTGAGAGATTTCAACCCCCACCCCCTCAACCTCCCTTTGATGCTCCAAGTCTGTGAATGCTCAAGTCACTTATGTGATGGGGTATCCACTATTCCAGAGAAATCACATACACTCGAGTCACCACTAGACTATTTATAAGCTAAGACACCTAAGATAGAGCAGGCAGATTGGATCAGTGGGTAAAAGCCTTGCTGCCCGGCTTGACAACCTCAATATACTCACCCAGCACCTACAAGATGGAATGAGAGAAACAATGACACAAGTTATTGTTTGTTCACACGTGCGTGCACACACACACGCACACACAAAATGTACTAAGTTTTAAAAATACCTAATATAATAAAACAGCTATATATTACTTCATTCCTATGGCTTTCAGGTTATACTCAATGGGCAACAAACTCAAGTTTTGTCTTTTTGGAAGTCTCTGGGTTTTTTCCTTCCTAAATCCTTCTGATTGCCAGCTGACTGAATTTGCAGATGAGGGACCCACACCCACAGACAGGGAGGGCCAAGTATACTCCTTTTAGTAATACAAAAATAACTGAAAGCAATCTGGAGGGTGGGGAAAGTTTTGGATTAAAACAGAGAACTGGCCTAAGTCAGGGAGCTGACCTGGTCAAGTCCAGCAGGACTGGCAAAAGAGATACTGGATTTTATAAAGACCAGGGGAGAAGACAGGGAGGTCCTCACCCCTGCTCAGTCAACCATTAAAATTCAGAAGAGGAATTTGTTTGTTGTGTTCTTTTTTCTCCCCCTACTCCTCATTCTCAGCCAAAGTACAATCCTTTTGTTCTTTTCTCTGGAGCTAAAGAAAACAGATGGTCATACCATCCTTTGAATTTCTCAATGAACTACACAAAACCAAGCATTTTTCTGGAGGGACAATATTGTGTTCACAATATGGACTGACACATCCCCATTTGCCCCTCACTGGCAAGAATAACAGACCATCCTACTGTGGAGATCTCCAAAGGGACATGAACAGATGTATTTAATTTCATTCAACAGATATTAATTCAATGTCTCCATGTACGTGGAATTTGAACAGCTGCTGAGGGCCCTTTAAAAATTAAAAACCTTATGCGGGGGATTCATGACAAAGAATAAATATATAATTGAGGTTAGAGGATGCACTTGTGGATTATTTTGAAGCAATAAAGAGATCTTTTGAGTTGAGACTAGGCTTAAGAATGGTAACAAGAACCTCCAGAACTTTAAGACTTTCCCAACTTTAAATTCTAATTTTTGACTTTTTTGTTTTGTTTTTTGTTTTTCGAGATAGGGTTTCTTTGTGTAGCCAAGGCTGTCCTTGGAACTATCCCCGTAGACCAGGCTGGCCTTGAGCTCACAAAGGTCAGCCTGCCTCTGCCTCCTGAGTGCTGGGATTAAAGGCATGCACTACAACTGTCAGGCCTATTTATGGATTTTTGTTTGCTTGGTTATTACTGTTATTAATATTTACTACTTGCCAGAAAGAGTCAAGCCAAAGATATTACAGCAAGACGGAACAGCTGACTAAGTACAGTTTCCATGGTCACTGAGGAATTCAGTGATGGCTGCTGGGCTGGCTTCGAGTGGCAACACAGACACAAGCAGACATGACAAAGATCCACGACATACTGGTATCATCTGGACCTCAATAAGAGGAAATGTTTGATCAATAGCCAGAAATAATGAAGGGGAACAGTGGTTTGGGGCAAGGTGCTCAAGATGGTATGAAAAGCTCTCAGTATGAGGACGCCAGAGGGAACATGAGCCAGGTTCACCACTCAGAGGAGAGCACACTGTGTCGCTGCCGCACTCTTGTCCCCTGGCAGCTGCATGCCGTCAGTATGAAAGCTGGCTGGCAACACCTCCAACACGTCACACTCACAATCCACAGTCAAGCCACCCCTGCCCAATCTGGATCCACAGAGGAACTGAGAAAATATCGAGACAAATATTGAGGCATGTGTCACCATATTGATTATGAGTAAACTTATACTGACTTTCTTTCAAAAATAAATAATAAGTCACTAAATAAATAAGGACTCATGCTGCAAGTGATAGCATTGTGTGGGGGTGTAGGGGTTACACATTTGTGCGTGAACATACATGTGTGCATGGATTATAAACATGTGAGAGGTCAGAGGACACCTTGGTAGGGGAAGATTCCAAGACAGAGACTTAATCCAAACCCCTTCGGGCAGGCTTGAGGACGAGCATTCAGATGGGTGTGTGCCTACCCAGATTCTCAGCAGAGTCAGTCTTACAAAGGCAGGAAGCCCACAGCTACGCTTCTCTTTAGCGCTGTTCTTTTCAAATTCTGTCAACCTGTGTGCTCACACTCCTCAAACAAGGAAACTGTCAACTAGTTTAACATCTTTCTTCTATACAAGATTCAATAGGCTCAAAAAAAAAGTCTGAAAACTTCCCTTCATTCTTCCTCTGAATTTTGAGAATCACTTTGTCATTTCAACATGTCCTTGTTACTTATAAGATAGCTATTTTCTATCTTCATTGACACTCAAATGAATAATTAAGAACCATCCAATCTTCAAATTTGAATAATGGGCTTAAATAGCAACAGAACCATTTTCCCCCCAGCGTTCCACTTGTTCTGCTCTTCCTCCTCAATCATGTTGTTTAATTTCTCGTCAGCTAAGCATGTCTGCAGACTAACAAAGCAATTTTTCCCCAAAGGAGCGACTTCTGCATTTGAAGCTTCTGTTTACCTATCGATATCTCTAGCATAAAACTGCAAATGAACACACTCAACTAGCACAAAGATGCTGTATGTGAGCGTCAACAAAAATGAGAAGGGTGTTAAAATATAGCACTGTAGACAGTACAGACACTGTATTCATGGGAAATTGGTTCCAGGATCCGCCCAGGGAAACTAGACTCCATAATTTTCAAATATATAAATAGAATGCAGTATTTGCAGATAATCTAGGTATGCCCTCCGAGGTATTTTAAGAAATCTTAAGAATGCCAGAGGGACCGAATCACCCACACCTCTTGTTTCCATGGGGCCAGCTTGGGCAATGGCTGCTGCTAAGATGATGTCATGCCCAAACAACCCTCCCTGGAAGCTTCCTTCTGCCGAGCAAGAAGGAAGAAGGCAGACAGAGTCCTTACTTAGAAAACAGAAAAGACTACTCCCTTTAATCCCAAAGTTTTCTACCTTCTGAGTGTAGAGATAACAAAGGAGAGAGTGACAACAGACACCTCACATTACACTCCTTTTTCTGTATATTTTCTATTCCTTTATGAACTTAGGAAGTAGAGAACGGGCCTCTGCTTTGGATTCCCAAACCCCACCCCATTCTTACCTTGGCTAAGTCACAGGTCTCAAAACATTAAGTCATGGTGTCTTGTCAAAATATAAAATTATAGTGCCATATATCACTTTTGGGTGGGAATAGCCATTAGTAAAATAAAAATGATAATATTGATTATAATACTGCCAGGTATGTATCTTAGAATTGTCCAAAGAAAGCATGACCTAAGTTCTGCCATAATAGGTCTGCAAGACTGGCCAAGTCCGAGATTTTGGGAAGAAAAAGAATTGGTTTGGGTTCCTTAACTTTTAAGCCATTCTGACAAACAGGTCCTCCTCCATTAGTCCCCACACCAGACCTACTTCACTGGGATCTGCACTGGGACTCAGGACAAAGCATCAGCACTCTTTTAATTGCTATACAGTCTGTGCATAAGTGCCTCTGGGAGTTTGGAAATGGGGGTGGTGTGGGAGGTCCTTCTGTATATGTGTTGCTTTTATTAGTTAATAAATAAAGAAGCTACTTTGGCCTGTAAGAGGGCAGAGCAGAGCTAGGCGGGAAAAGTAAACTGAATGCTGGGAGAAAGAAGGCGGAGTAAGGAGAAGCAATGGAGCCACTGCAGGAGACGAGCGCTGGATGGAACCTTACCACAACCTCATGGCAATACACAGATTAATAGAAATGGGTTAATTTAAGATATAAGAGCTATCTAATAAGAAGCATGAGCTAATAGGCCAAGCAGTGTTGTAATAATACAGTTTATGTATGGTTACTCTGGGTCTGAGCATCTGGGAACAAATGTGCAGCCTCCACCAACAAAGGGGAGAAGGGGGAGTTATTCTCTGGCCTACTAGCCAAAACATTATAATAGCTACTTAAGAACACCTCTTATAATATGCATGCCATTAAGAGAGAATTCCAAAGTCTTTCTTCTCCAGTTCTTTCAAAGCTCTACATCTTACTCACAGAGCATAATTAAGAAACATGTCCAAATAAACTATCCTCTTAACTCCATCTCCTCACTGGTTCCCTGGAAGTGTCTCAGCCCTTACAGGGCACCAGAAGATAGTGCCATCGCTTTGTTCTGCCATTATTGTACAGTGAGTTATAGTGCTTTTATTCTAAATGAACAACCAAACCATTTGTAAGAGAAAAAAGTTCTTCTGTTTATGTAGCCAACGGGACAGACATTATAATTTACACAATCACTCTGCTGCCATGCTGTTTGAAAACATTGCCTGAAGAAATTTCCCCCTAAAACCTTGCTGTATAAATATTTGCAGACCCTTGCACTTATATTTGTTCACTCAGACGCTTCGCTTTTGAATAGACAGCATTGGGAAACTGCAAGTGAAGCCATTTTCATCTCTTCATCTCCATTCCCGGTCACATCGCTAAATCTAAACAGGAAAAGAACTTAAGAACTAAGAGATCAACCAGTCAAAGATTTGCAAATCAGATAAGGTACAGAAAGATGTTCAAGAATTTGGGGGGGGGGCTAAGGTGGGCATAAATAAAATCATCCACAAGATCAATTTATTTATTTTTACTGTACTCAGGGAGAAAATGAACAACGTGATTCCCTGGGAAAAGAGAAAGAACTGCTTTAGTAAAATAAAATGCCCTAAAGGGAAAGCTAGAAAATAAGTTCAGGATTGGAAATGGGCACAGGAGGGCACAGAAACACAGACAATGGGACTGCTGATAACACAGACCCAACAGTCTTGGCAAAGATGGAGGGAGGGAGACACATTCCATCCATTACTAGTGCTCAGTAGATGCTACAATAGTACCATAGTATGATATGGGCAGGGGGATGGACAGATAGACGCGCAGGCAGGCAGACAGACAGATAGAGACATGCACTACAGGGCCTAGAAATAGACCTATGAAACATATGCACTCCGACTTGTTTTGGCAATGACAAAAAACAATCATTAAACCAATGAAATGTCACCTTTCAGCATACACTGCTAGAAAAAAAGAATGCTCACAGAACAAATAAAAGAAATGAACGAAACACAGAGCAGGAGAAAGGGTTATTGGTAAAATACCACATACAATCTATTAGAGGACAAATTATTACTCTGAAGCCAATAAAAGTTTAAACCTTAACTCCTTGAAAGCCAAAGTCAAAAAATTAAAAAGGACCCGCTGGGAGAGCCTAGGACATTTAAGGAAGGCACACAACATTACACATTTATCTAAATAACAGAACATACATCACCATGAACGAATACTAATGTTTAGGTGAAATTACCTGTTCACAGTTCATGAATTTTAATGGCTCTCTTGTGGAAAGCAAAATGAAGAAGACTCTTAACAGATTTATTTTTTATTGTGTGCACGAGGGTTTTTGCACATGCTTATGGGTGACCATGGAGACCAGAGACATTGGAACCTCTACAACTAGAGCTACAAGAGATTCCAAGCTGTCTGGAATGGGCATTGGAAACCAAACTGGGTTCCTCTAGAAGAGGCTTCACTATTAAATGCTGAGCCATCTCTATAGCGCAGGAAGGCTTTTCATGTTTCGGGTCAGCAAACAGAGGGAGAATCTGTCCAATTTTCTCACCTTTGCTGCAAAACTTCTCTAAAAATTGCTTTTACATTTTTTTTTCAAATAAAGGCAAGTTGTTGACTGGGGGAAATATTCAAAATCCATAGATGATGAAAGGCTAGGGCTTACAAAGGACTCTCATGAATCACAGTATAAAACTCTATTTAAAGAATGAGCTAAAGACCCGAACAAAAGGTACAGGATTGAAACCAACAGGCAAGCACACAAAAGGATGTCCAATACAATCGGCACTGGAATTATGTAAGTTCAAAACACACTGTGTCCACTTCACACTGCTTTAGGAACGGGCAGAATGCTGCAGCATGGCCAAGTTAGTGCCAGCACAGATGTGCGAAAGCCGACTGGACTCACTGCTAAGTGACCCTTCTAAAATGCCTGGGGGGCAGACGTAGGTCAGGTCTGAAACTGTTCATACTCAGGAATGTTATCTCGGCTTTACTGGTTAACCGTGATAACAGAAATAGAACCTAGGACCTCCCTTGCTCCGGCTAGGCAAGGTACATTCGAACCCAGACCAGAAAATTCCAAATACAAAATTCTGAAATCAGAATCCAAGTATAAGAGCCTTCCAATGCTTTAGATTTTGGAGCATTTTTGAATTTCAGATTTTCAGATTAAGGATGGTCAACCATGGGAAGTAAAATGGTAGGGCCGTTCTTGTAAACTGCTTGTGAGTTCCTCACAGAACTAAACATCCACCCAAATATTTGTCTGTGAATTTTACCTAGAAAGAGAGAAAGTCACACTCAAAGAGAACCTCTACAATAATCTCTGCATGAATATTCATAGTAGCCTTACTGTAGCACCTGAAATCTGGAAGTAACCAAGACATCCTTTAACAGGTGAGTAAGAAATTCAAGGCTGTATGACTCAGCTACAAAATTTGGATATTACAAAAGTATAACAATTCTGAAATGACAGAAATTTCAGATCATAGGAGAGATTAGTAGTTAGCACAAGTTAAGAAGGGTAGGGAAAAGAAAAAGGAATATGACTATAAATGTTATACCTGTGGTATAGGGAATGTGCCACAAGTATGTGTGCATGTGTGCTGCTGGGAGGACTGGACAAAGGACCCTGTGCGTGCCAGTCAATACACTAAGCTACAGCCCAGCCCTGTTTAGTAGTTGACTGTGATGATACATAATTAAGGTTTCTATTGGTTTGATAAACCACCAAGACCAAAGGCAACCTGGGGAGAATAGGGTTATCTTGCTTACATTTCCACATCATTATCTATCATTCGAAAAAGTCACAGCAGAAACCTGGGAACAGGAACTGAAGCAGAGACCATGGAAGAGTGCTGCTTACTGGCTTGCTCCTCGTGCCTTGCTCACCATTTTCTTACACAACTCAGGTCCAACAGCCTAGGGTTAGCACCACCCACAGTGGGCTAGGCCCACCCACATCAATCATTAGTCAATAAAATGTTTCACAGACTTGGTTATAGGCCATTTTTATGGAGACCTTTTCTCAGTTGAGGTTTTCTCTTCTCCAATGACTCTAGTTTGTATAAAGTGGACATAAGCTAACCAACAAACCATCTTACAAGGGTGATGAAATTAAGTTCCTAGATCTACACAAATGATTACACATAAAATTAGGGAAATGTGAACCTGATTGATAGACCACAACAGTGTCAATACCCTAGCTGTAGTATTACACTATAGTTTAAGAAAGGTAGCTCTGGGAACCCTGAACTAAGTGTTGAAGGGATCTGACCATATTATTTCATAAACCTGCATGTAAATCTATGATTATCTCAAAGATTTCTGATTTAAAAAGCCAAGTGCTTGAAAATGAATCCTTTAAATGTGCATGTTCCACAGTCCTCAATGAACACCAACAGAATGTTGTTTAATGAAATTATGAACACAGGTTTAAACATTTCTGCATTAAAAAATTAGGAAAAAAGTCTTGATGGTTGTATTTTGGGGGTGCTGAGTATGCTCATTTGCTTTTTTTCTCAAAAATTTAATCTATTTCTCAAATAATCTAAGGTGAAAATATTTTATATTCTATGGTTATTGAAATGGCTTTGTATCAAAAGAAGAAAAGTCATATTATACATATTTCATATGAAGCACAATGTCAAAGAATGTAGCTTAAAAATATTTCACAGTCTAAGTATGTGAGTAGCAATTTAGAAATGGCAATTAATCCTTTGAATATTAATAAACACCCTTTTCTGTACAGCTAATAAATTCACCCTATACATTACGCTATATATTGCTACTATCATTCAATCAACTCCATCATTTTAATTTTAGCACTAACAACACCTTCAAAGTTGAATTTAGTGGCACGTATCAGTAACATCGTCATCTAGGAGGCAGGAAACAAGAGAATCAAGAGTTCAAAGTCAGTCTCAGCTATACAGAGAGTTCACTGCTAGCCTGGGCTATACAAGATCCTGTCTCAAAACAAAAACAAGAAACAACAAAATTCAAACTGTAAGAGTTAACTAAAGCCCTTAAAGGAACTCACAGCTCTGTGTAGCTGCTGTTGCCATTCCAAGGTTGGATAAAATCTCTGTTCTTGACAGGAGAACTACAAAGCTACAGGGAGATGGACTAAGTGTAAGGACATGGGAAATTTTAAAGAACTTTTTGCTTGCTTAGTAGCTAGAAGGGCACTGGGTTCAAATGCAAGATGACTAGGGCTGGTTGAAAACAGGATGTCTAGTGAGGGCGCTGAGCTCACCACGAAGTGCCCCTGGCATCCTGGCGGCAGGCTACCTGTTAACACCTAGCTCTGTAGTTTATTAGGAAGCAGAAAAGTCGACCCCTTCAGGAAGGGTTTTGGGGAAGGGGGGGGCAGCTAGACATAACCACTTTGGGGAAGGGGCTTGTTAGAGATAAGGCACACCTGCTGTTATGTAGCACTAACTCCTTTGACCCAAAATGAACCTGGCTTGAGGTTTTTGCCTATATAATGCCCAAATGATGAGGGGGCTCTCCAGTCTCTACTGCACTGCAAAGAGTAGTGGACGAGATCCCAGCCTAGCTGAATAGAGCTCCGAATAAGCCTTGCTTTTGCATTCTGGACTGGACTGGATCCTGGTGGTCTTTCTGGGGTCATGACTTGGGCACAACATAAGCTGGAAAAACACAATTCAGTCTCTGGTTACTAGCAGGGTTTACTGTGATGGCTATTCTTGGTTGTCAACTTCAGGTAGGCTGACACACGCCTTTAACCCAGATTTTGAGGTGGGAAGGCACTTCTTTAATCTGGGCCACACCTTCTGCTGGAAGCCTATGTAAGTACAATGTAAGAAGGAAGAGTTCATTCTTTGCCCGGTTGCCCTCACCTTCTCAGCCCATCCATTCATTCACTGATATTGGAGTCTACTTCTTTAGGATTCCAGCATATACAGAAGATCAGCTGCGACACCCAGACTCTAAAGACTGAGCGACTCCTAGATTCTTGGCTTCCCACTCGCAGTCAGCCGTTGTTGGACTGCAGCCTGTAAGTCATTCCAACAAATTCCCATATCTATATCTGTATCTATATCTCTCTCTATTTATAGAGTGATACATTACATATAGCTTACCATTTAAAAAAACGGTGCATGAGAGAAACATGCCACGCAACAGAGTTCACATGGAGGGGTTTTATCAGGAGAAAGGGAATATAAAAAGAGGGAAGGAGAGGGGGAGACCAGCCTCTGGGGACAGGAGCAGCAGAAGAGAAGA
>PVIU01002498.1:0-50297 GCA_004026605.1 Ondatra zibethicus | reverse complement strand
CATGTAAGCTCTGTATGCATGGTGTATTTGTCTGTCCCTCACCTGCTATGGGCTCTCACTCGCCGCCATGTCCCTCTTGTGCAAAATCATTACAATATCTATATCTACATAGACAACACAGGCGAGAGAGAAAGACTCATTCCATAAGTTCTGTGACTCTTGAGAATTCTGACTAATTTGTGCTATGCCCCACCCTCAGAATGCTTCAGATTCTTCATGGGCCTCCACTTGACACCCTTTTGCAGCACAATGCAAAACAAATCTGTCAGTGCAAATATGGCCACAGTGACTTCTCTCCCAATAACTGTGGGAACAAAGTGAACAGCAGAGAAAACACCTCCAAAACAAATGTGCTGGCTGCTTTCCTGCTGTGTGTGGTTCTGCGTACAATGAGTCTACTTGACTTTTCCTTGGGCTCAGGGCTTACGGGATTTCTTGAATCAACCATAGGTGATCACATTAACTGAAGGCTAGCCTGTGCCCATTTCATTTACTGGCCTGTGGGTTCAGAGGCTGTCAGCAGATCATATATCATCCTGTGAGACATTGTGGCAATCTGGATGGGGATGGATGCTATAAATGCAGAGAGAAATGGCTGGAATTGTGGCTCAGTGGTAATGCACTTGAAATGCACTAGCCAGCATGCACAAGGTCCTAATTTTGAACTCTATCACCACAGGAAAACAAAACAAAGAATTTTATCTCTGAGTATAGAGAAGAGGAAGTCTGTCATAGTAACTTGGAGGCAAAACTAGAATGTCATAGGTCAGGTCCTGCTGAGCCAGCCATGAGTTGATGTGGGAGAATGGTCTGTGTTCTGTCAATTATATTTTAAATAAATGCTGATTGGCCAGTAGCCAGGCAGCAAGTATAGGCAGGACAAGCAGACAGGAAGTAGAGGCGAGTCAATGAGAACAGGAGAATTCAGGGAAGGAGGAAGCCCATTCTTCTGCAGTCCTGACCAAACCACAGAAGAAGCAAGATGTGACTGCCCCACGTGGCTAACACAGATAAGAATAATGGCTAATAATGGGCTATATAAGTTATAAGAGTTAATAAGAAGCCTGAGCTAATGGGCCAATCAGTTTATAGTTAACATAGACCTCTGTGTGATTTCTTTGGGACTTAATGATTGCAGGAATGGGGCAGGACAGAAATCCCGACAACAATGAGTAAAGACTGTCCTAGCAGACAATGAACAAAACACCAAGCATCTGAGCTGGGCGTCTTTTCATCCTGTATCTATAAAGGCAAATTATGATTTTTGCTTCTATGTGTGTGCACATATGAATTTAGGCCAGAGGACAAGCATGGCTGTATTTCCTCAGGGGTCATATGTCTGGCTAGCCAGAGAGCCACAGGGATTTACTTTCCCAGTTTCTCTAGTATCTTAGTCTAATGCTGTGATAAAGACAATGACCCAAAGCAACTTGTAGAGTTAAAGGGTGCATTTTATCTACACATCTTAGTCATAGTCCATCATGAAGGAAAGTCAGGGCAGGAATTCAAGCCAGGAACTGAACATAGGCCATGGAGGAACACTGCTTACCAGTTTGCTCCCCACAGCTACCTCAGCCTGCTTTCTTATATTCCCAGGACCACCTATCCACAAGTGCTACCACCCAAAGTATGTGGGCCCAACAGGATTAGTCGTTAATCAAGAAAATGCCCCACAAACTTGCCTAAAGACAATATGATGAAGGCATATCCTCAACTGATCTAGCCTCTCCCCAGATGACCCTAGATTGTGCTAAATTGACAAAAAAACAAGCTGGGATTAAAAGGATACATTATCACGTGTAAGTGGAGACTGCTCTTTCATTTCCCGGCCACCCAGACCCAAATAATCACACAGAAGTGGTGTAGGAGGGTCTTCTGTTTGTATATTGCCCTCATTGGTTAAATAAAGAAAACTGCCTTGGCCTTTTGGTAGGACAGCCCTTAGGTGGGCGGAGTAGATAGAACGGGAATGCTGTGAGAGAGAAGGCAGTGGAGCAGACGCCATGCTTCTCCAGCACAAGATGGACACTGGTTAGACTCCTGCAGGCAAGCCACAACTCAAGTGGCGATACACATTAATGGAGATGGGCTAAAATAATATGTGAGAGTTAGCCAATAAGGGGCTGGAGATAATGGGCCAGGCAGTATTTAAATGAATACAGTTTCCGTGTAATTATTTCGGGTACACACCGGGAGCCGGGTGGGACAGAACAAGGGGCCCGGCGCCGGGAACGCAGCCCGAGCCCTCATTGCTACACAGAAGCTATATTAATTCCAACATGGTTTGGTTTATTAGCTCAGGCTTCTTATTAACTAACTCTTGCATCTTAAATTAACCCATTCCTATTATTTTATAATTTATCACAAGGTTCATGGTTTGTTAACTCTTGCTTCTTGGGCAGCTACATAGCGTCTTTCTGACTCTGCCTATTCTTTCTATATATCTCTGTTCAGATTTACCGCCTGGTTTTGCTCTGCTAATCCATTGGCTGAAACATCATCAACCAATAAAAGCAACACATATACAGAAGGACATTCCACAACAATCCTGCCTGGTTTTTTTGTTTAAACACGTTCAGGGGTTGAACTCAGGTTCTCAGACTCGTGTGGCAAGCATGTTACCAATAGAGCTATCTCCCCCACCTAAAGTATGATTTTAAACATGTATTCACTTTATTTTAGGTCATGCACCATGTGTATGTTTGGTGGCCGTAAGGTAAGAGGAGGTTGTTGGATGCCCTAGAACTGGAGTTATGGATGGCTGTGAGATACCGTATGAATTATAGAAACTCACCCTGGGTCCTCTGCAGAGCAACAAGTGCTCTTTATTTCAGAGTCATCTCTCCAGCCCTCTATATTATGATTTTTATGGTTTTAATACTGCAATGTGCAAAAAACATATAAATTATGATCTTGGGGCTAGCAATATGGTGCAATGGGTAAATACATTTGCTATGCAGCCTGAGGACCCGAGTTGGATCTGTAGCAATCAATTTTATGACCAAAACTCATAATGAGTCTGTGCACAGGTTCCTAGAGCCTTTCTGTTTATAGCATGCCTAGGAACATGAGCAATGGACTCAGCAAGTGGCTTGAAATGCATGTTCTCAAGCATTACATGGGAGCTGCTTAATCAGAATAGGCACTGACAAGATCCCCAGGAAGAGCTGGACCCCAAGCATGCATTACACACATTTCAATAGGCGCCATTCAACATCAACTTTGCTTCTTTTATTTTCTATAGACAGTTCGGTCAGTACATAATTTTTAAGCATTAGGGAAATCAAGAGCATGAATTCTCTATTAACTCTACTGGAGGCAAATAAACAGAACTCAAAAACATCTACAGAACAGGCTTTTGTGGAAAGCTACAAAGCAAGAAGTTAGCCGCACACCGCTAGCTCTACACACTTTTTAAACAAATTACTGTAGGCTTTGCAGAAATGGCTGAACTGTAGATGACAGCAGGAGGAACAAGTGAGACTGTTTTCCACTGTGAGTTTCGTGTCCCAGATCATCCTCACTGGAACAATGTGATACTGTGATACAAAAAAAACATGTGGTATCTAACACAATTTACCAGACACAGATGGAAACACAAAATCCCCGAGACCCAGGTATTGGTGTCTCCAGGAGAAAACACATACTCTAAGAACACTTCCACTGAACAGTCTTCTCATTAGACAGAGAGTCAACTACCACCTCTCACAAGAAACAAGTCTTCACTTTTATCCAATAAAATTTTGCTTTGAACAAATCTAAACCTTTGCCTTCAAATTCACAGTATTTTTTTCTCCCAAATCTACCCTTTTCCTTTTGTTTTCTTGTTTCAGCAAATAACAGGCCCTATCACAATCTCTGAATTCTACCACAAGTAATAATGACACCAGGCCATAGAGGCACAATGGCAGAGGGTGTGGTCCACTGGGTGGAGAAGTTCCCAGCTTAAGCTTCAGTTTCCTTAAGCCTGACCTGTTAGGCACTTTGCAGTACTAGTGCCAACCTTGAATTCCTTGCCTTCACCATTTGATTTTATTTGTGACTTACCCACTTGTTTACTCTGCCTGCACTTAATTATCTACCAAACATAATTAGTTGCAGCTTAGCTAACTAGAAGCTCAATTAATGAAAATCTTTATTGAAAAAAAGAAAAAGAGGGTTTCACAAAATGACAGGCTAAGGCCACCTGCTATTTTACCTATGAAAGCAAAGGATACTTCTCTGCTGCTTTGTCCCACAGTACCTCAACTTTCTTCTAGGGGACACAGTCCAAGCCCCATTCCTGACTCTACACATTGGCATTACCTGGGGAGGACATATCCCTTTGTACAAAAGACAACAGGGGCCCCAGCCCAGCTGTGCCTACCACACAACCTTTCACAAGAAGAAGGCATGAAAATTACATGACCATGATGCACCAATGAGATTTCAACTTAAGACATTATTGGGAAGGTAGGAAAGCTCAACTTCCACTACAGATGCAGAGTGAATCAGTGGTGTCTATTTGCTTCCACAATTCCCTCCGGAACCAAATAAACACAGAGGGAAAACAAACCAACAACCCTGACCCTGCCAAAACAAAACAAAAACCTGGCAACAGAATGTGCTTTGTCCTGGTGACACACCTGTAGACTTAGATAAAGGCACACCTTTCCTGGCATAGTTTCATGGTTTTGAAAGCCAGGTGCAGTTGGGGAACTGATAATTTGAAATAAAAGACTGTACTGAGATATGCTAGGGCTTCTTTTTTAAGTGAGGAGAAACAAACGAAAAAGCCAAAATAAATAACAACTAGACTACAGCATCTACACAACTTTAACCACTATAGTGATCTGTTTAAGAAACCTGTAATCAAAGCTGAAAGAGGTAGCCTGTGCCTTTCTTTAGTCCTAGCATTTGGAAAGCAGAAACAGGCAGATTTCTCTGTGAGTTCCAGGTCAGCCAGGACTGTATAATAGAGTGACCTGTTTTAACAACAAAGCCATGGTGATCAGAATGACAGTCACAAATGCTAGGACACGGTACTATGACACGAGGCTGTTCTGATAAGTAATCCTTACTTAGAAAACCAGCAAAATGTGTGACTCATTTTAGGCTGTCCTGAGCAACGGTGACAGTCCACATGCCAACCCTCTTGAGAAGTCATGACAAACATTAGCATGTAAAGGGTCTGTGATAGTGTGGATTTTAAAAATATGATTATCCTTTTCACCATATAATTTTACATTAAACCTACTGTGCAAATATTCTCGGCACACACAACATGACAGAGCCTTACACTGAGGTGAGTCCTGAACCCCACCTTCTGCTGGTCCATCTTAAGAACACTGCTGCTGTTCTAAGTCTGTGGATATGCTGAGAAAAACTTTGTAAGAACTTTGATTTTTCAAAATCTAACAGAACTGAGCTAGGCAGTGGTAGTGTACGCCTTTAATCCCAGTACCTGGGAGGAAGAGACAGGCGGATCTCTGTGAGTTCAAGACAAGCCTGGTCTACAGAGTGAGTTCTAGGACAGGCTCCAAAAGCTACAGAGAAACCCTGTCTCGAAAAAACAAAGCCAAAACAAAAAAATCTAAAGAAATTGAAGCCTGCTATCCCAGCACATCACAAACTCATGCACGCAGAGCAGGGATATTTGGTTTTGTTTGGTTTGGGTTTCTTGACACAAGATCTCTCTTTGTAGCTTGTGGTGGGTTGAATGAAAATGGCCCCACAGATTCATAAGTGGCACTATTAGGAGGTGTGGCCTTGAAGGAGTAGGTGTGGCCTTGTTGGAGGAAGTGTATCATTGGTGGTGGACTTTGAGGTTTTGACTCTCAAGCCAGGTCCAGTGTCTCTCTTGTCCTGTTGCCTGTGGATCTAGAAGTAGAACTCTTGGTTACCTCTCTAGTACCATGTCTGCCTGCATGCCACCATGCTTCCCAGCATGACGATAATGGACTAAGCCTCTGAACTGCAAGCCAGCCCCAATTAAGTGTTTTCTTTAAGAGTTTCCATGGTCATGGTGTCTCCTCACAGCAACAGAACACTGACTAAGACATACCCCAACTCACAATCCTCCTGCCTCAGCCTCCTGAATGGTGAGATTACAAGTGTGATCCTCCTTGAGTGAGTCTCTCCCAACCACTTGAATTGGCCTAATCTAAAGGGTACTTAGTTGCTTAGTCTCTCAAGACTCAAGTCTCTCACAGCTAGCTAGCATTGGTGATTCCAGTAGATATTATCACTGTGAAAAATCATAATTTTGCCTTTTTGAAATTCTTTTTAAGGTTGAACTAGTTTTCCCAAAAACCAGATCTCTGAATTTCAAGTCTAACTCACATTTTAATAAAATGTATGAATGTTTTACCTTCATGTATATGTGTATGCTATGTACATGCTTTGTAGAAGTCAGAAGAGGGCATGGATTCCCTAAAAGCAGAGTTATGGATAGTTGTGAGCCACCATGAGCATGTGGGAACTGAACCCAGGACTTATGCAAGAATAACAAGTGCTCTTAAACAAACCACTTATTTTAAGACACTTTCAAGGGTTTCACACTGCCTGGGGTATCTGGCACAATAAGGTTAGAAATCCCCAAGAACCTGATTCTATTTTCTTCTCAGATTAATTACTAGCAACTATCACTTCAGCAAGTTTAGTAATTGAGCCTCTGTTTTATCATCTGTAAAATGCAAAGTTATACTACACTATTCAGCAATGTATATAAAAGCTTAAAATGGTATCAGGGCACTTCAATGTTCTACCACTGGTAAGAGATTGTTTCAATTTTTAAACATTTTAAAATAAAATTTTTTATTTTATATGTACGTGCCTGAGTATATGCCTGTGAATCACAAAAGTGCAGGATTCTGGGGGTCAGAAGAGGCATCAGGCGCCCTGGAACTGGACTTAGGGACAGTCATGAGCTGCCATGTGAGTGCTAGGAACTGAACTCAGGTCCTCTGCAAGTGCAGGAAGTGCTCTTAACTGCTAAGCCATCTCTCCAGCCCCTCTTTCCTCATTTTTATTATTAATGAGAAGTGTTGTGGAATTTTAAGTAGAAGGAGTGAAGATCATAGTGGAGAGAGCATTCCAACTCAACCCCAGGCAGTGTGTGAGAAGGGACACAGAGCAGTGCTCCCTCTGAACATTTTGTTAAGCACAAGGTGAACTGTTAGCCGTGAAAACAATTCTTCACCTCTGACCTTATGTGCCTCTAGCCAGGTACATAAGCCAGTACCAAGCATAGCTTCTCTGAAGGAAGCTGGTGTCACAGCCCCAAATCATAGCAGCTTAACATTTCTTTCCTTTCCCCAAAAGCCCTTTTTGAAACACCCATCTACAAAGCCTAAAAACTAAGACTGGATATATTTCCACGTCCAAGTCGATAATTTGAAAATAGATTATTTTTGATAGACAGTTTAGAAACTGCCACGACCATTAGGAACAACAGGTTTTTAGGAACCACAGGATAATCCAATTCTCAATATGTCACTAAGTCACATTTCAACAGAGATTCTCGCATTCATTTTCTTGTTCAGTCATTCATGCACACTGGGTGAATGCTTCCTCTATAACACACAGCGCTCTGGATAAGGGAGATGCACTGTACCTACCATACTGAGGGAAAACCTAGATGGTAGTGGCAGAAGCAGGACAGCATGTATATGAACGATCACAAGGTAGAGTGACACAGCCATTACACTAATGACAGGCTACCCTGGGTCTTGATGTCACAACCTTACCTTGATATTCTAGAGTAGCTCCCTGAATTCCTTGTCTCCCATGACCTCTTTAACCACTGCACTTACAGTGTTTTCATTCTTCTTCAACATTCATGATGATTTTTAGCTATCTTGCATGCTGAAAACCCTCAGAGAGTGACACTTTATCTCTATTCCCCTTCTCCTCCAACAGGTTTTGTGTGCTTATTATTTTGTGGACCACATTCTGGTCCAAACATGCTAGTCAGGCAACCAGCTCATGTCCTCCTGCTGAAAAAGCCAATAGTTCCAGTTTTAATCCATCTCCACTGCTCTCCTTGTAAAATTCAGCAAATGAGCCACCACTTCCTCAAAATCTGACGCTTGTACTACAGTGTAAAATCTGACACAAGTTCCTAAGCATAACAGGACCAGCTAGGACAGAAAGTAAGGACTGTACAGGCAGCAACTGCACAACTTTCATTCACTGCTGTTTGTCCAGGGTTCAAAATGGGATCTGCCAAAAAAGTGTACTCCAGGTGGTTGAGTTGGGAGACGGAAAAAGGGCTAATAGGCTACTGGGTAGAAGGAAAAAAGGAAAGACTAGAAAGAGAGATGGGGGTAAGGAGGAAAGGACCAACATGACACTAATTAGATATTGAAGGGAAAACACACACACACACACACATACACACACACACACACAAAGTACATTATTAGAGAGTTTAAAAACCTAAATTATCCTTGATACTTAATACCCTCCACAGTATTTCCTAACCCATGTAACCCAGGAGGACAACTAGTGTTTTCATCAACATGACCGATGCCATGTTGCTAATAAGGAGGCTGCAAACTATTAAATTTTAGAAATTTTTCTTAAGATCATACAACACGGACATGCAAAGCAGGATTGTACCCGAGTCGTCACTGCCCACACAAATAGTTCAAAGCACCTGAAATCCAAAATGCAGCACAAGAATGGAACATCTTTTTAAGTTCCAAAGACACTGAAAATTCAAAACAGTGAAGAAAATGCCCCACACCAGGATTTCCTGAAAGACATTAAGTGTCTTCTTGAAAGGTTTGCTATCCTGCCATCAAACGGAACCAAAGCCTAGTGTGGTGGTACACACAGGTATCCTGCCATCAAACGGAACCAAAGCCTAGTGTGGTGGTACACACAGGTATCCTGCCATCAAATGGAACCAAAGCCTAGTGTGGTGGTGCACACAGGTATTCCCAGCACTGGATAGGCTTAGGTAGGAGGACTGTGGGTTTAAAGCCAGTCTAGGCTATACAGCAAGTGTGTGTCTCCGGAAAATATAAAAGAAAGAAACAAAAAGTAAACAGATGAGCATCTTTGTAGGTGTGGAAGAAGGCTTGATCCCAGAGAAACAACAGACATTCAGTGTTACTGGGCATCCATGTTCAGAACATAGATGGGAGAAGGGAAAATATGGGCACGAAATAAAAACTGGGTCTTTTTTTTAATCAGCAAGAAACAACAAAGATAAAAACTAGTGTTATAAAATGTAGTCAGATAATTAATGAAAAGAAAACAAGAAACAAAAGAGTCTGACCTCCGGATCTCAGTAATACATTCAAAGTATTCTTATAACATAGAAGTTAAATCCAATCAGTAGGATTTAGCTGTTAAAGTCACTGGCTTTTGGCAACACTGTGTAAGTGTTGGGAACTGCATCAGGAGGTGCGCCTGGAGGGCACGGCTCATCCCCACCACGTGTGGCATTTCATCTTCAGTGATCAGCTATCAGTGCTCACCTCACCAGGATGGTGTGCAAGCTAACTGAATTCAGAATGTGTAACACCTGGTTAATAGTAACTGATCATAAATGGGGAGGAGGGATGGGAAGGGAGTTCAGCAGGTAAGAGCACTTGCTATGCAAACATGAGGACCTAAGTTCAAATCCCCAGTATTTGCATAAAAAGCTCTGCACGGTTATATATATAGCACTGGAGGGCAGAGACAGGTAGATCCTAGGAATTGTTCGTACAGCCCCTTTGGATATCAGTATGGTGATTTCTCAGAAAATTAGGAAACAACCTTCCTCAAGACCCAGTAATACCACTTTTGGGTATATACCCAAAGGATGCTCAAGCATACCACAAGGACATGTGCTCAACTATGCTCACAGCAGCATTGTTTGTCATAACCAGAACCTGGAAACAACCTAAATGGCCTTCAACCAAAGAATGGATAAGGAAAATGTGGTACATTTACACAATGGAGTACTACACAGCAGGAAAAAAATAACGACATCTTGAAATTTGCAGGCAAATGGATGGAGCTAGAAAATGTCGTATTGAGTGAGGTAACCCAGAAAGACAATTATCACACGTACTCACTCATAAGTGGCTTTTAAACATACAGCAAAGAAAACCAGCCTACAAATCACAATCCCAGAGAACTTAGACAATAATGAGGGCCCTAAGAGAGACAAACATGGCTCTAATCTACATGGGAAGTCGAAAAAGACAAGATCTCCTGAGTAAATTGGGAGCATGGGATCCGTGGGAGAGGGTTGAAGGGGAGGGGAGAGGCAGGGAGGTGAGCAGAGAAAAATGTAGAGCTCAATAAAATTAAAAAGAAAAAAAAACGATAAAAAAGAATGTACACGGAAAGTAAAATAAAGGGGGGAAAGGTGCTGTTCTCCTTATTGCCACTTTGTAGCTCTTCCACACGGTGAATTCAACCAATTCCACATCATTATAAAAGTATATACTAAACCAGAGATTGGTAAACCATCCTCAGGGATTGGAGTAAGGAGACAACTCACCAAGCCTAACCAAGACAACAGCAATCTTGTATTCTCACTCCACTCCACACATACCCACAAGCTCTTATGCTGCAAGCAGCAGGTACCCTGATGAGAACGCCAACTCATGTTTCTATGAGTGGCCCCTAAGCTGCACTTCATAAGTTTGGGTCCTTCAAAGGACAATAAAAATACGTGCACTAGAAGGCAGAAATCCATTACTTACAACCAACGACTTGCATTATAAAATGCCACAATTATTCCTCTGGTTAGCTGTCTCTAAGAGAAAAATAAGATCACTGGTTTTCTATCTTATTTTTTTCTTATTTTTCTTATTGAACACATCTGAGTATATATTTTAGTACCTACTACATTTGTATACAAATTGAGAAGTTTCTTTTATTCTTAGGGCAGCTCATGCTCAAGCAAAAACTTAGTAAACTAGATAGGCATTTATTATCATAAAAATTATGATAAATAGGAGGATGAAGATCCTCAAACTAATGATCTTTTTCGTACATAAATGCCAGTGTAACATCCGTTCTTACATGCCCCTTGTGGGTAACTACTGAGGGGAAAAGGGGAGAATTAAAGAGCAATGAATTCAAAGAACAAAGACAGAAAGGGAAAGAATAGAGGAGAGAAGAGGTATTTGGAGAAGAACGTGTTCAGAACAAGTTCAATGACTTACTCAGGCATTATTCTGTCAAATAATGTCCTGTCACAAGACAATGAAAAGAGCTGTGGAGCTCAGATTGATGGAAGTGGCCATAAGAACACTTGAAGACTAGGACACCCACTTCTTCTGCACCACGAGCTGTGGGGAATCTTGACTGCCCTGTCCTAAAAACATCATTTCCTACTATATAAAAGATTTACCCGGGCAGTGATGGTACACGCCTTTAATCCCAGGGCACTAGGGAGGCAGAGGCAGGCGGATCTCTGTGAATTTGAGGCCAGCCTGGTCTATAAGAGCTAGTTCCAGGACAGGCTTCAAAGCTACAGAGAAACCCTGTCTCAGGGGGGAAAAAAGATTGAGGGGCCTAGAGAGATTACTCAACAGTTAAGAAAACTTGCTGCTCTTGCAGAGGACACAGTTTCAACTCCCAACACCTACATGGTGTCTTACAACCATCTATAACTCCAATTCCATCTGATGTCCTCTTCAGACCTCCATAGGTGCCAGATATGCACATGACACACATACATACATTTGGGCAAAATACTAATACATCCAAAAATAATCTAAGATTAAAAAATAATCGAGTCCTCATCTTAGTGTATTGATTACATCATATCCGCACAGAGAACATGGGTTCTGAAATTACCAAGCTCCTGTATTTGTGAACTTTACTGCTCAGAATGAAGTGTGGATGAATGAATGAGTATATCTGGAATAGATGTCTCCTAAGATTTCTTCTGAGGACAGAAAAAGAACTGAAAAGCCATTTGATACAGTGGGACATACGTAAAGAAACTTCACTCCATGTACAGACTCCAGTGCTCAGTTTCTGGCAGCATGCCACATTGAAAGTCATTAAAATTCATATCTAGGACACTGATAAAGGCCCTGATGGTTGACCTCCAGGTGCTAGCAGAGCAGTGTAGAGTATTAGGGTTTGGTCACTTTCTACTCTTCTAAGCCACCATGCTTTCCTTGTTCCAAATCTCCAAAAGGACAGCCTGACCCTTCTATAGGTCAGGCATAGCCCATCTGCACTTCTCAAAACCCTCCAAATGGCAACCATCTTCATTCTGAATAAAATCCAGTGGCCATTTACCATCTACCTCCCCATCACCTACTAGGTTCCAGTGCTGACAGCCTTTCTGCGCACCTGTAAGCACAACCACCACATTCCTGCATCTCTACCTGGGAACCACTTCCTCCCATCCATATGCACTTAACCTCACTTTTCTATGGGTATCTATTTCACTTATCAAGGCAGTGTTTCTTGCTCACTTGGCTTAAAATAGATCTCCCTCACCATCATCTCCTCATATTTTCATACTTGATGTACCATTTATCTGTTGTCCTTTTCCTCCTTCTACTCCTCCCCAACTGTCACTCAGTACTGAACTCCATTAGGGAAGGAAGCTGTCACTCATATTTGGAGTATTCCAAAACTCAGAAGACTGCTTCATATTGGGGGATACATGAAAGAGTAAATTAATTTCTTGGCAATTAAAACGAGTATTTTATTTTCATATGAATATTTGCTCATCTATCCAATAAAATGTTTGTCCACGATCTCACATTTTGGTTTGTTCTTGCCAGATACCAAATCCTGAACTTCCTCTTTTGAAATGACAGTGGTAAAAACTCAAGTAGAAGGAAGTCAATGCAGCTCAGCACAAAACACATGCAGTAAAGAATTAAGAGTAGGAGAAACGAGGATGGGGTAGAACTAGGCAGTAGAGTGTGAGACAGCATTGCAAGGTCCAACTCTGCAATATCAAGGAGGGGAGCTGCTTCCTCCCAAAGCAGTTCTCTGAGTGCAAGTGAGCCCAGACTCACCATCAAACCACAGGACATCTGCTGGTCATGAAAATTCTTAGGCCTTACCTCTGACCTTCTGAAGACAGATCCAGAAATCAGTTTTAAACTAGGCAAAGTATGCTGGCCTATAGTCATGCTTAGCAACTACTGCCTTGGGCAAAGACACAATATTTTAGAAGCCTCTTCCCTTGGGGCAGAGTCTTATTATGTCCCCTCGGGCTGGCCTTGAAGATCTGAGCTCATGTGATTATCATGTGAGTATACAAGGATGGAAATATGCCATTGTATTCAACTAGAAATTAA
The DNA here is from genome assembly GCA_004026605.1 of Ondatra zibethicus. Lineage (NCBI taxonomy): Eukaryota > Metazoa > Chordata > Mammalia > Rodentia > Cricetidae > Ondatra > Ondatra zibethicus. The sequence continues at coordinate 37,035 of PVIU01002498.1, read as the reverse complement.
TTTTAACTAGGAGCACTTTTAATCTTTTGCCTATAAGTTTAAAAAAATCCTTTATAAAATTCAAATTTTATCTGATTCTTTGGTGAATTATTATTTTTAAAAACAATTATACATGACTCATATATTTAAAACCATTTGTGTCTTATGATTGCCTTGAATCTACCTATATCAAAACATGAACTACATCTAATTTCTGCCTATGTGTGACTGCTTCAGAAAGAGATTCTGATAATTAGCAGGAATTGGCAAATTAAAATATGACTGTAAAACATCTTAAGAAAGCCTCAAAGGATAGAAAACATAACTGCTTAACAGCCTGGCATCCAGAAACTTCACAGAATGTCTTTACCTGAAGCTGTTTCTTTAATTGCTTCTAATGAACTCAATGCATGTGTTAATTAAATATTAAGTGCAAATGTAAGTACTTCTAAGGTGTAACCTAGCTCTTCAGAAGACAAAGTGCATACTCGTCACTCTGATCCCTCCAGAGCAGGAGGCCTGGGACCCCAAAATCACTTAGCCAACACTCTCAGGTCCTGGGTCACCATCAAGCGGGCCCTCACCAGCTTACAGAGATGAAATTTACGCCCAGAATATGAATGAAGGGCAATTATATAAACAGACTAACAATATTAACCACTGACCTGTGCTAAGTGTTGTCCCAGCCCTGTGACATTTTCATTTATCTATAGTTGACAATGAAGGAATTAAGATTCTACAAAACAAACAAACTTATCTCAAACCGCGGTTTGTAAGAATGATGTCAGAAGTTGACTCTACATGACTTGCACGGGTTTATGTTTTCTTCCTGCCCCGCAAAGATGTGTGCCCCTTGAGCTTCTGAGACAAGCCCCAAATAAAGGCACTTTTGCAACTGTTTGGGCATGTTTAGGAAGAGCTTGAATAGGAGCTTCAGTTGCCAAGTAATGGTCCCTGGTGGACCCTGCATTTTGATGTGGGATTTCCCTTTGTGATTACCATTAATGAATAAAGAAACTGCTTTGGACCTATAGCAGGGCAGAGCTTAGCTAGGTGGAGAAAACTAAGCTGAATGTTGGGAGGAAGGAAGAAAGTGGAGTCAGAGAGAAGCCATGGAGCCACCTCCAGAGACAGACACTGAGAACTTTAGCCAGTAAGCCACTGCCACGTGGCGATACACAGATTAATAGAAATGGTTTAAATTAATATGTAAGAGTTAGCCAATAAGAAGCTAGAGCTAATGGGCCAAGCAGTGATTTAATTAATATGGTTTCTGTGTGATTATTTCAGGGCTAAGTGGCCAGGAACTAACTAGCAGCCTCCCTCCTACAGCATTTTCTCTGTATTAATGAACAGAATCAGAGCTGTATACTTCCAGCAAAACGATGTATAATTTGTAGACAGTCAATATGAGCAAAATAGTAAAATGAGTAGAAAATACTTTGAAATGGCTGACATGAAGCCATGCTAAAATTTTAACGTGAACATTTCTGAGAACAGATTTCAGCTTATCAAGCACTATGCAAATCATATGCAAATCCCACACAATGCCTGGCTATATTCTCCCTTGCCTTTTATTTCATTTGCTTTTCCTCACATGTGGCCCTTGGGAAATCCAAGTAGAAACAAGGGAGCTGTGATTCTCCCTGTGCCTCAAGCTCTGGATAGAACACTTGCTGCAGGAGGGGTAACACGTGTGGCTGAGTTTCTGAATGGTATTTCATACATACATCCCCAAGCAAGTCCACCATTCTCCTACAGAGTCAGCATTAAATCCACACGTCAAGAAGGATTTGTATACGTGTATTTTTAAAGTGTCAACTTATACAGCATCCACCTATTTACAGCCAGTTTTTTCCCTACCTCTGCTTTTTTAAAAAAAATCAATTCACAAACACCACAATCCACCCTTTACGTGTATGATTAGGAAGAAAGGCTCTCCACAGTTGAGGTTGACACCACCAGAGCCTTTTGGGTCAATGCTGTAATTTGGTGCAGTATAATATGCAGGCTGCCCCTGCCCCTGTCCCCGCGGTCTCACATGGCACAGATGCAATACTCGGCAGTACAGTGCGGATTTTACAATACACATGCAGAATTCTGGTCAGAAGCTATAGGTGGGCTTACCAGTCAACCCACTCTTACTTCCTAGAGTTACCAATCCCTTTCCTGACCCAGCCTTCTCCCTGGCCCCCACTCCTGTATCTATACCCTGAACGTCATTTAGGGCCTGCCTTCCCTGACTAAAGAAGATAACATGAATGCGTGTATATGCATACTTGTCTGTGCAGGTGAACGTATGTGAGTGGGTACAAATGTGTAAGTACAAGTGTAGGATGTTCATGTATGAGAATACATGTGTAGATGCATGTGGCTGCACATACATGTGGGTGCACCCACATTGCATAAGTATGTACATGTGTGGAGATGCTACAAATTTGAGTATATAATTCCTAAAGCACTGTCTACCTTTGTTTGAGAAAACGTTTTTCACTAGGGTGAAATTCACCAGGCTGGGCTGGACAGTCAGAGAGCCTCGGGAATCTATCTACTTCTGTCTCTCCAGCAGTGGGATTGGAGGAGCTCATCACCACACAGTATTTGGGTGCTGGGAGTAGAACTCAGGTCCTCATGCTTATACAGCCAATACTTTACTGATTGACCTATCTTCTACCAAATCCCATTAGAGGATTTTAACCACCTGCAATTATCCACTGTACTTATTTAAGGTTCAGAACTTGAACTCCTTGAAAGGGGTGACATTGCTTGATCTGGTGACCAGGGTATTTCTGAAGCCTCAGTCCTTAAGGCATATTTGTCAAACAGCAAATATATGAGCATTCGTTCCATTTTCTTTCTCCAAGTTGGAGCTCCCGTGCAACACACGATGTGAGAAACTTGATTCCTTAGATCTCTGATATGCAGGAAGATCTCTGATATGACGGAAGGTTCCCACTGCTTTCATAGAGCATTTGCAGCAGAACCTGGAGAAGAGGCACTAAGAGCATTGGTTGGGGAGAGGGAGCCCCCCTCCCCAATTTAGCAACTCTTCAATGCACTTGACAACTGCTCCCTTTAGCCTTTAAGGCCGGGCGTTCATAGCCTACTGTTTTGGCGGGGTAAGCATGCTGCACGACTGCTGAGCCAGAAGATGAGCAAATCTGACACCTCCGATGCTGAGTAGAATTTAACTAGAGTAATGGACTCCACCAAGACATTTGCAGAGCCCAAGAGCAGGGTATGAGGACCCATGATGGGCAAGTCAATTATTCAAATATGGAAAGACTGCCCAGCGCAACTTTTCTCACTGATTACAGACCCAATGAAAACTTGTCTAAGGGAATTTAAACACACTCCAGGTTCCCTTTCTCATTTTCTCCATGACTGCTTTTAAGCAGTTCTGTCTAAACCCAAGGCTTCCATTACTATCACTGTGGTGATGAGTCCTTCTCCAGACCTTCTTCCATGGATCCAGCTGCTTCCTGGATACCACTACATGGGCATTTCAAACTTGGAATGTGCAACACTTGTCTCAGATCACAATGATACTAAATGGCAGGTTAATTTCAGCTTAAGATGGCGCCAGAGAATATAAACAGGCTTTCCAGGGTTCAAGCTGTTCCCCTCAATGATGAGGGTTCCTAAAGGACATGGGGTTGGGGAATCCAACCGTACAGACTTGTTAGGTTAAGTGAGATCTCAAGAAAATGAGCTCTAGACCACCAATGCCAATAAAATACTATTAAATCTCCACTGGCCCTGGGAATGGCTAACTTGAGTGCTAGCTGGGGATTTCCAAGACACTGTTAGAAGCTTCCAGGCACTAAATTGCCTGCCAATGGTGGGATCTTGTTGTTAGATATTTTTGTTTTGTCTTATTCTTCTTATTCCTTGTACTTTATTCATTTATTTATATGTCTGTCTATCTATCTATCTATCTATCTATCTATCTATCTATCTATCTATCTATCTATCTATTTTTGAGTGGCAGGCTCATGAGGAAATCTGAGGACAATCTGAAGGAATCAGCTTTCTCCCCTTCTATCATGTGGGTTCTGGGGACTGAACTCTGGATTGCAAACAAGTGGAAAATTTCTTTCACCAGCTGAGCCATCTTTTCAGCCCTTGCTTTGCTTTATAATGGTTATGGTTACAGAAGTCTTTCCTGATAGGAATGTGTAGAGGCAGAAAAGAACTGAAGTCATCAAATCCACTGCTCTCTTTACATAATGGTCACGGGGAGATTTCATTTTATGTGCAGCATTCTGCAAGTCTGCTCTTATGCATTTCTTCCTTTAGGCTTTAATTTACCAGTACAGGTAATACTGAGCTATTTCCACTCCCGAACAAGCCCAGCTGTCCTTAGGAGACATCTAATTTGCCATCCTTTGACAAAATTGAACTCTAATTTTCTTATGTGCGGTTGTTACAAAATAAGCCATAGCCCTTGGTATGAACTCAGCTGACTTGTCCAGAGGAGACCATGCAACCTCCTCAAGAGGATACTCAAGCCAGATGGGCTGTTCCCTGCTGCTCAGTGCTCCCCACTTTCTCGGGATATCCAGACCTCACTCCTTGCCCCTTTCTCCTGACTATCTCAATTTTTCTCCTGCCGCTGATTACATCTGCCCAAACAGCTCACTGTGAATGACATTTCGGCCCCTGAAGATGTTTGTACGTTCGAGTGCATGGCCATGTGAAGAGCTGCTTTACAAAAAAAATTGCAGAAATAGCCAGCACTCTCTAGAAATGCAGCTGCAGGAGGAACTAAGTCACCTACACCGGGGCAACCCTATAGAGCCCCATCTCCTTCCATCTTGCCTTGGCTGTACACAGGGAGCTGTGTGTCTCATATTTACCTGCCCTTCCCAATAATCCCCCGTTTTTCTTCTAGACTCCTAACACAGCTTTCTCCAGCTGTACAAACTCCTTGGGGGCTTTCCCAAATCCCCAATCAATTAAAAGTGGCTCTGGCTGCCTGGAGATTTGGAGACCTTCACTGAGGTGAAGGAGCAGTCACAATGCATCTCATATTACCTTTACACAAATTCTAGGGAGTGCAATAATGCAGAGACTTCCAGACTCTTTCCTTAAATCTCCAATTCTCGTGGTTTTAAGTCAAGCTACATTCTTATTGAGGTCTATTTGAAGTAAGAAAAAAAATGATTTCTGAGTTTACATTTGGATAATAAAGTGTTATTTTCAGTCATTTAATATTGCTAGAGCAGAAGCTTAACTGAGAATTTTCTCTGCCCTATAAAACTTCATAAAGTCGCTGGTGTTCAGTGGCACACAGGGCCAGCTGTGACAGGCTTCTGAAATTTACTGAAACTCTAATTAAATAGATGGTGTCTTAGTAAACTCCTATGAGGAACATTAGTCACAACACACCCTCGGTCCTGAAAAGGCAGTGCATGGGCATTAAGCTGTACACTTTAAAACACTTAACTTTGTGTTCAGTGACTCTCAGCCTGATTCTTACAAAAGGCAGCTGTGTATAGTATGAATCAGGGCAAATAATCTCAGGTGGTGAAGCTTCTTCATTCTCTGTGATTAACCCAGTGTTATCCTGATCAACTACAAACCTCCTATGAACGGGCCTGAATAATATTCCTTTTAAATGTTTTTAAAAATGTAATTTAAATTTATTTTTTATTAAATTTAATTGTGTGTGTGTGTGTGTGTGCTATATGTGTATCTGTGATATGAGTATGTATGTAAACGTAGGTATGCACGCCCATGCACACATGCATGTGTGGAGACAAGATGTCAACCACATGTGTCATTTCTCCAGATATCACCTACCTTATTTTTTTCAGATATGATCTCTCCGGACTTGGCACTCACTGATTCAGCTGGACTGGCTAGCTGTGAGTCCTAGGGTTCCCATGATCCCCTTCTTCCCAGTGCCAGCTTCTTACACGGGTACTAAAGAGCCAACCTCACATTTCCATGCTTGTAAATGCAGTAAAGCCATTTACCAACTGTACCACATCCCCAACCCCTAAATATCTTGTAAGAGATATGAGACAGTTCCTAACCCCCCTAGATGATGAAACCTCAATTTGTCTTATGAAAAAAAAATTATGTGAGTATGAAAAAGGGTTTCACATTAGAATGACTACAAAACGTCAGCTCCCTCGTGTGACCCAAACCTTCCAGTCTCTTCTTTAGATAGGGCTGATGTATAGGTCTGGGGCTACACAACTCCTCAAGAGAAGCTCTGACAAGATCTTACCACTCGTGTGCCTACTGATCTACAAAGGCGGACTCTAGATATTGTTAAGACTTACTTTTATTTCTGTAGGTGCTAGACGTGGGTACTGGATGGCAGAAAGCGGGCAATGTGCTGGCTAGTTTTATGTAAACTTGACACAAGCTACAGTCATTTGAGAAGAGGGAACTGAAGCTGAGAAAATGTCCCCACCAGACAGACCTGTGGTGCATTTTCTTAATTGATAATCGATGTGAGAGGGCCTAGCTCACTGCAGATGGCGCCATCCCTGGGCTGCCAGTCCAAGGTGCTATAAGAAAGCATGCTGAACAAGCCTTGAGAAAGCAAGCCAGTAAGCAACACTCCTTCATGGTCTCTGCTTCAGTTCCTACCTTGACTTCCCTTAGTGATAAACTGTAATCTACAAGATGAAATAAACCTTTTCTTCCCCGAGATGCTTTTGGTCATGGAGTTTTATCACAACAATAGAAACCCTAACTAAGACAGGCAAGAACAAGGTAAGGACAAGGGTTCTTACCTGTTGCACCATCTCTCCACCTTGCCCTGTATGGGGAGCACCTACCTCCACAGTAACAAGCGCAGAGCTATAGACAGAGAAACTGAAAAGTGAGCCAAGCTCTTCTTTCTGAAGGAGCTGGAAACAGCATCAATCAGTTCATACTCTACTGGGCACAAGATAAGGACAGAAAATGGCTTGTGATGTTAGGAACCAGAAACAGCCTGGAGTGCAGTGCAATGAAAGATGGGGGTTCACAGCCGGGCAGTGGGGGCACACACCTTTAATCCCGGGGCTCAGGAGGCAAAGGCGGGAGGATGGTTGTTAGTTTGAGGTCAGCCTGGTCTATAGAGCGAGTTCCAGAATAGCCAGAAACCCTCTCTCAAAAGCAACAAAAAAGGTGAAGATCCAGACACAGAAAGTCAAAAGACAAGGAAAAGGGATCTGAGAGAGGAAAATAGAAGCTCAAATATACTGAAACATACAAAGAATCTGAAAGTACTTTTGTAGACAACAGTTTCATAGACAGGGAAAGGAGGGAAGGAGCCTGAGATGACGCAGGGGCCAGACACCAAAGGACCCTCTTGGCCATGGGAGTACACTTTAACATTCTACTTTGATACAGGAAGACACCGAAAGTCCCCCCCCCACACACACACCCAGGATGATCTTTACTTTAAATCTGGACCTACGCGTTCAACTTTGCAAAGCAAAGACAAAAAAATTTCCATACCCAAACAACCTATGGGTTTCATTTATCATCTCAAGCGAACCAGTCTCTGTGTGGCAGTAGGATAAACTAAAGACTTGGCAAAGGATGTGGAGGGGCTGACAGCTCATTGATCAAACATAGACGTGTTCACTGCTGTTCTTAATGGTGAATGAATGTCCATCCCCAAACCTGACCACACCTTAGACGTAGGCAACTTTTCTTCAGTGCTGCCCAGGTTCCTAAGGTTCCCAATCTAAATATTTCATTACTTGGATCCATCAGGCAGGGCCGGTGCTACACAACACAGAAGCACTTTTGTAAACAATCAAAACAGGCACTCAAGATTGACAAAAAAAAAAAAAAAAATCACTGGAGCAGAGAGGGAGAGTCATTAAGCAAGATAAAAGAACCACATCAGCAGCCATGGGCTTCAAACTTCCCTCTCAAGTTTCTCTAGCAATACAGCATTTAAATTAAACAGGGTAAAGTGAGCCAATAAAATATTGACAGTTAGTAAACCTTTAGAAACCCAAAGTCATGGTCATGCCTATTTAAACCAGGGTTGTAATGGTGGAAACGGTGTGGCAAACACAAATTTGAATAGGCACAAAGCAAAGCATCATTGGATAGGGTATAAGTGTCATATACAGGCCAGCATTTTAACCTCAAAGAACAGTGAACAGACACAGTTCCAAATAGCCCTGTGCACCAAAATAATTCTACCTATAATTTTTTACAAATTAAAAATTAATCTTTAAAATTAGCTGGGTAAAACTAAAGCTGTCAAAGCACACAGGTGAGATCCATCCTGGCTCCTTTCAAATTTAAAGACACTTCTAGTTTATAGGGCGATGATGTGGATCAAATCCAGGCCTCCTGCATAATGTGCAAGCGCTCAACCTCCTGAGCTACATGCCTAATACCTACGGAATATCTCTAAAGAGGAAAAGCTGATGAGAAGATAGTGTAGACCAGAAGAGGGAGGAGGAGGGGGTAGGGGGAAGCAGGAGATAACATTCCACTTCTGACAGAACTTCCAAAAAGGGCTTTCCAGACTTTGTAATCAACCCCGCCCCTATTATCTCCTCTTCTACACCAAATACCTGTGTCAGGGTATCAGAAGTAAAAGGCATAAGAATCTGGGAAGGGAGGTGTTAGGGCAGACTCAGCCAAAAGGAGAAGAATAACTCCAAACTCTGCCTTCCCATCTGCCAACCCCTCAGGAGCTGCAGCCTTGGAGGTAGGAGAGGGAATCTGATGTTTCCTAAGGGTTAATAAGCTGCTCTAATTTAAAAAGTCCCAGAAGAGGGACAGACCACACAGCTTGGCTTTCTCTACTGGGGAAAAAGCCTTAGAAAATTAGTCACACATTTTCAAACAAAAATGAACAGGTATTTGGTCTCTGTGTCCTTTTGTGTGACAAAAATGGGCTCTGAGGTCACATCTCTGACTTTGGGGGAGGTATTCAAGCACGTAAAAGCACGAGGAAAAGAAAACAAACTGTACAGCTTGGTACATTCCTTAAACTAATCTCTGAAGGAGAGGCAGCTAGTGACATCCTGGAAATGGAAACTCTCTCTCCAGTCCACCATGTAGCACAATGAATGACTCAAAGGTTTTAAGAGCATATGTATCCTTAAAGCTGTGCATCTGCCAAGACTTTGCTATAAATGAACTGACTCACTCAACTCTATTAACACTTCTGAAGTCTCTCCCTTCTTATTTTTGTGTGTTTATAGGCATTTGTATGTCTGTGTGTTTATGTTTATGCAGAGCTATACAGACAGACAGATAGATGTATCTGTACACATATGCCTGTAGAAGCATGGGACAAACTCAGCTATCACTCCTCAGGCACCAGCTACCTTGTTTTATTGAGACAAAACCCAGAATTCACAGGTAAACAGACTTGACAGTCAATGAACTCTAGGGACATACTATATCCTCCCCCTCCTCGGTGTTGGGATTCTAAGTACATGGTACCCTGGCCAGACCAGTGATTTCTACATATGTTCTGGGGATCAAGCTCAAGTCTAATTGCATGTGAGGCAAGCACTTTACTAACTGAGCTATTTCTAAACCCGAGGTCTATCATCAGCAACACACACACACACACACACACACACACACACACACACACACACCATTTCTTTGCTAACCTAAGCATGTAACACCCACCTTTTAGTATCTGATCCATTAGTGGTGTGTTTCAACACACTGACACCCAAGAATGCCATCTTAATCAGCCTATGATCACAGTGTTCATTTCACACGGAACATTTGACAAATTGAACATCCAACGCCTGTTTTTGACAGGCAGTTTAAAAAGAATCTGAATGGCTCTAATTCGCTAATGGTACTAACCTCTGTGTTATGAGAGAAAGTGTAAATCAGGTCCTGCTTCAAATACACTTGCCAAGAAGCACCTGGAGTTATGCAAACTACAAGGAATATGCTTCAAAACCAATGACCTTACTTTCAAAGTACCTTCAAGAAGACCACTTGATGACTGCATAGAAGCTCAAGTGTTTGACCTGTGAAAACTGTCTAGGAATGCATTGTGGAAGTTGGAGAGATGGCTCAGTGGTTACTAGCTAGTATTCCTCTTATGAAAGAGTCAAGTCCAGTTCCCAGCACCCACAGCAGGCAGCTCACTACCACAACTCCAGCTGCAGGGGATCTGATGTCCTTGCTGCCCTCTTCTTGCTCCTCCAGGCCCTTGCACTCACATGCACATGCCCACACTTAGACAGACACAGTGGTGTAGTTCAAAATAAAAAATAAATGACTTGTGGGCTAGGGTGAGCACCAGGACCTGACCTAGCCCCAGAACCCATGAAAAAAAAAAAAACCAAAAAACAAAAAAATCAGGACAAACCCAAATTTGCTTCTACCTGCTTCTAATCCCAGTCTGAGGATGACATAAGCAGGCACACCCCTGCTGCTCACTGACCAGCCAGCTGCTTCTGAGTTTCAATGCAGACTGGTTCTCAAAAAAAGAAAAGAAAAAAAAAACACAAAAAAGATAGAAGGCATCTGAGCAACAAAAGCCAGGTTGTCTGTTCTCCGGTCTCCACACACATCTATACATACATTTGAATCCAGGTTGTCTGTTCTCCGGTCTCCACACACATCTAAACATACATTTGAATCCAGGTTGTGGGTTCTCCGGTCTCCACACATACCTATACATACATTTAAAAAAAAAAACCCACACTGTCATTAAAAAAATACATGTAGAGGGTATTACCCAAGAGGCTTTGGAGCTTGGTTTCTAGAAAAGCAAATCCTGCACTACAGCAGAATGCAATGGAAACAAAACATCAATTAGAGGATGCAGGTGAGCCAGACATGTTAGCACGGACACTTGGTACATCAGAGGCTCTGATTTCAATCCCTAATATGAGAAATAATAAGCAAGGATACATACATGTTTCAGCCAGGTAGGATTAATAGGTCCCATATTTCAGGAAACATTTCCTTCTTTTATTTCTATAGCATTTACTAGTTGAAGATTGGCTTAAGCACTGTTTCTTGAAGCTTCCACACTCCATGAGGATGGAAATACATGCAGATAGACAATTATCCTCCTCTTAGGATTTTCAGAGAAATTAATATCCGTAGAAGCAAATTGGAAACTGAGACTAGGGACTTTTAATATCCAGTTCCCTGTTTCCTGATCCATAGCTACGTCTTCAATATATGGTTTTCCCTGATGCCTGCAGACACAGACTTCTGAGTCCTATCTGCACAAAACTTCTGTTGCTTATTTTCTCTCTGTTCACTCATTTTGTAGCCCAAACAGAAAACTTGTGCCACTTTTCTTTTCTTTCTTCTTCTTTTTTTTTGTATTAGAGGATTTAAGTAAGTAAGTAAGCTAGTTAGTTTATTTTTTGAGACAGTCTTACATAGAACAGGCTGGCCCAAACACAGCCTAGGGTGGCCTTGAACTTCAGGTCCTCACGCCCCTGTTTCTATAACACCAGGTTACAGACCTGAGCCACCACCAAGTTCTGCCTCTGTTTCTATAACGCTGGGTTACAGACATGAACCTCACCCAAGTTCTGCCTCTGTTTCTATAACGCTGGGTTACAGACATGGACCACCACCTAGTTCTGCCTGTTCATTTGATAACACACTCCACTTGATGTCTCTGTCCACTTTCATGGCCTCTGGTGTACAGGATTCCAAAACTCACCAATTCCAATAAAACACTCACCAGCTATCAATCAAACATCCGCCACATCCTATGGACAGTTAGAACTTCAGGTCTGACACCAGGAACAAAAAAATGAAAGATCCTCTAACTGTGAGGACCAATCACAACAAGTTCACAGATATGATCACTGGACTAACAGGGCTCTTTATGAGTGCACAGACAAGACCAGCAGGAAAGGAGCAACAAAGGAAACAAAGGTGAAATTTGGAAGCTAGATTTTATTCTAATGTATTTTACAGATGTTACTTTTCTTTTTTCACCATGTAAACTATTTGGTCTAAATGTAAAAATAAAAGTGTTTTTAAAATAATTCCTAAAAAGAGAGGCTAATCAAAATGATCTGAATCTTGGTACTTTGAGTTATTATCTACTTGAAGTTTGGTCAAATCTCTGCTACGAGCTTCATTTTGCTGCACACACCCACTTCATATATGAAACACTAAGTTCTAGTTGCTGATAAGGTGTTTAAGAACACAACCACAATCAATGAGATCATATAAAGACCTTAGGGCTTGCACACATATAAACTCAGAGAAAGATCATGTGCGGACACAGAGAGAAGGTATTTGCATATATACAAGCCAAGGAAACCAGCCTCAGAAGAAGGCAAACACACTGACACCTCGATATTTAACTTTTAGACTCCAGGAAGAAGAGGAAATATTTCTGTTATTCAAACCACCCAGCCAAATGATATTTATGACAGGCCGAGCAAGCAAACAACCCCCATACTGTCAGCCCTTCGGGCACACCCATTTTATAACGCTTGCCATATTATAAATCATTTCTATTCATATAAGCTGTTAGATTGACGCTATCTCCAGAATAGGAACAGCACAAAGACCAAAACCATGTTTCTCTAACGTACTCGGCACAGAGGGAGCTCTTGTGTTGGCTTAACAATAAAACCTGAGAATTCTTTGGTATATCTCCTACTACAAGCTAAGGTCTAGGTAACCTCCTGTTTAATTTAGGATCTTGAACTTGACTGAAAGGCTATAGAAAAATGACTTTACCATTCTGTAACATTTGCCATTTCCAGGTCAAAAGTTCAAGAGCCTTCAAACTACTCTTTCAGGGACTTTTCCTTGAACAGAACCAACTCAGGTAAAGTAAGCTTTGGGGAGGCCATGCGCACACGCTCTGGTTCACAGCTCCAGATGAGATCTCAACCAATTGTCAGTCACCAACAGCTGCCAGACAGGAGTTAGGATCTTCCATTCTGGTACCAAGCATGGAGAGGTCAGTGGCAATGAAAAACACCAAAGGAGGGGAAACACTAAACCGTTTCTGTAAGCCACAGTGTGTTATGATCCGTGGGTTTTGTTCTGTAGCAATCGATTGCCTGCTTTATAAGCAAACAGCTACATGGAATGTGTAAGCAGACACTTCTAGAAATTCCACCCTGAATCTTTCATCATATCCCTAGATCCTTAGCAGGTAAACATCATCCTATCTTTATTCCTTTACTGGAAGATTCTCCAACTAAATATGAAAGATGCAGTTAGAGAAGTAAATTTACTGCTCATCTTTGCCTCAGATGTCAGCTGACTTCTCAGTGATAGAGAGTGGAAGTAACATGGACGAAAGCTTTCTCAGCTCCTCCTGCCTGGGAGCCAGTGCCTGGCATCTCAGCTCCTCCTGCCTGGGAGCCAGTGCCTGGCATCTCAGCTCCTCCTGCCTGGGAGCCAGTGCCTGGCATCTCAGCTCCTCCTGCCTGGGAGCCAGTGCCTGGCATCTCAGCTCCTCCTGCCTGGGAGCCAGTGCCTGGCATCATTCTTTGCAGCCTTCTTTGTCATAAGGGACCTTGGCTGCTTGAGCAATGGAATATATCACCCTGTCTTCTGCTTCCTTTCGCTGCCACATGAACCCTATCAAAGCTGCAGCCATCACCATGGAAACCAGGCTAGAAAGAAGCTCAACATCTTTGGTCAACTCTATGCTGCTACCTACAGAGAGCTCTAGAAAAAGCCTTGTATTTAATTGAAAAATGTGTATTTCAGGTTCTAGGAGACCCCTGCTGTTTTCTTCCTATCAAGCCATAAGAGAAATTAAAAAAAAATAAATGAAATAATTTCATTTCTTACTGTGTTCCAAAATAATACTGTCTTTGAGAATGACTGAAATAAGCCAGAAAACCTAAATCTCAAAGAGTTTTAAGCACTGGTCTTGTTTTACTATTAACTAATAACTAAATATAAGGCCAGAGGGACCTCAACTCAAGCCCTTGCTTGCTACTAAATATCAGGCTGAGGACATATAGTTCCTTGGTAACTTGTGTGGTTAACAAATTTTTGTGTGTATCTACTAAGTCAGGAGCCATTTGCTGAGCACCAAGAAAAACCATGGATACTAAGTGGAACTGCCTTTGCCAGGCATGGGCTATAACGCTAGCATTTAGGAGGGGGTTACGTACATTACTTACCCCTCTTGTTGCAATGACTAACTAGCAAGAAGTTACTTAAGGAATATAGTCCACCATAGCAGGGAAGCCATGGCAGCAGCAAAATTGTAAGTCAGCAGGTCACATCACACCTGCAGTGAGAAAGCCAAGTTTGGGCAGGAAGTAGGAAGTACTTTAAAACCTCAAGGTCCAAACTCAGTGAACAAGTATCTTCTGGAGGCTCCACCCCATAAAGGTCCTGCAATCTTTCAAAACAACACCACCAGGTGCTGCTTAGGTAGGGACTAAAGGTTCAAACTAAGCCTATAAGAGACACTCTACAGTCAAAGCATAACATGGTATCAGAAGGAATGAGTTCAAGGCCCATTTTGGCTTAATAGTGAATCTGAGGCCAGCCTAGGCTGATTCTAAACAAGAGACCCTGATTCTAAACAAGAAAGCCCCAAACCAGACACAGCCTTAAACAATGAATGACCTTGGCTTTATATCACACCACTCAGTACAATCTACCTCCTAGGAAAGTAAAGCACAATTAAAATAGTTTCATCCCAGTATAGAAACAAAGAAAACCAAAGTAAATAAAATGACATCGCTGCAAAAGTTATAATCTGCCATGGTAATAAGCACAGCAAAGCCAATAAAACTCCTAAGCCTTAGCCTTTAGCTCTGTACTGGAAGACAGGAATAATATTGTCATGAATGCTTGTTAGAATTAAAACTGATTAAAATTAACATATGTAATGCATGTGAGCAGTGTGTGCCATACAGTGGGGGTGGTCAATATACTTCCTATTGCTACTAATTTGATACATCGAGTGTCCTTGGCAACTCCTCTTGTAAGAGACAATCAACCATGACTCCTGATCCCTGGGCATCCTGCTGGAAACACTAAGCTCTTCACTGCAGTTGTCCCAGATCACTGCTGTAGCTGTTCATGGTGAACCATCTTGAGACATGAGAAAATGTCTCCTTCAAAGGCTTACCTCAAAAGTGGTTAAAAAAAAAAAAAACGCTCAAAGTTTCAGGGCTGGGAAGTAAGCCTACCATGCACGATCCCATCTTAGACCTTTGAAGTAACCTCTTGAGAGTCAAACAGTGCAGGAAGCCTGCATATAACACATACGTAAACACACACACACACATCAGATATGGTACCATCTATAGATTTGCTTTCAAAATGGAGACATGCCTAGAAACAAAACTGAGCTCAGCTAGGTAAAATAAAATCAGTGATGCTTGTAAATAGATATTTCTTCATGGACACACAATTTTAGACAGTAAAATGGACTAGAACACTTCTGGAATCCACATTAAAGTACAAAAATGTACACATTGTAGTTTCAACTTTTTCAGGATAAGAAAGATTTTCCTTTGTTCCCCTGTAACACTTTCCTTCTCCCCACGCTAGTTCTCCCTTTTCTTTTACTTTCTGGGAGAAAACCGTAAGTTCAATTTGCTACCTGAAAGCAAAAGCACAGAATCTAAAGTGTACCTTTAATTAAGTAGACGTCTGGGACTTTGAAAATTCCAGCCAGACCAGTGTCTGTTTATTTCACCTTAACTGTAGGACTGCAACACAGTTTTCCTTCAGCATCACCTCTAAGTCAAACAGCCACATGTACTTTCCAGGGAGTGGCACGCACCCACCAACAGACACGCATACACAGGAGCCACAGCTTCACACACACATTTTGTCTAAAGTAAAAATTACTTGGGGGGAAGAAGCAGATTTATTACTTCTCCCAGGCACTAGCCATGCTGAGGAATTATTTCATGTCAAAGATAATTGCATCAATGAAATATTTATGTGCTCTCATTATACGAAAACACTCCATTTTATAACCAAGATTTTGTGCAGTTAAGTAAAAAAAAGCAGGGAAAGGTGAGACTGAAGAATTCACTCTGCTTGGGATTTGTTAATTTAGTCAACTAGAGCGGATGCAGCTGCTTATCTCCACTGGGATGCCCCTGTGAGCAGCCAGGTGTTGGAAGCAGTTTGTTAGAGCAATGCTTTCAAACACTGTTGTTACCCTTGAAGGTATGTGAAAACTCAGATCCCTGAAATTGGGTTCTAAAACAACAAAAACAATGGATGCCAAGAAAGCATTCACCAAACCAAACAACTGAAGTACATCTGGTCTACTTTCAATTAGAAGCAGCCTCTTGTCTTCATCTCTGGGGCTGATGCATTGGACACCGTCTAGCTGGGAGCTATCGCATAGTGCTGCTAGCATCGAAAACACTCTGCTCTCTAGATGCAGAACCAGCCTGGAAATTTGGGACATTTGCTAAGGACACCAAAGGTGATGTAGGTACTGTCAGATATGCTACAGGCCAGTGAACTGTAATCCCAAAGGATCTATGTAATCACTCTGTTGAAAAACACACAGACTCCACCACAAATCAGTTTGAAAACACAGATGGATTTCATCTGGAGATGAAAGTAGCACTGAGAGAGAAAATAAAAAGAAATTATTCTTCGCCCTGGATTGATTCATTGGCCACTTACCTCAATATGCAATGCACAGAAGAAGCGGGAGGAATGATCTGCAATTAGGCCAACACAGAAACAGACTATCTCATTTCACACAGTACTGGGAACAGTGGGAGACTGCAATTCCTCCCTTGCTACCTGACTCTGAAATCTCCAGTTCTTGGAAACCACTTAATCGCGTATCTTTGCAGGCCCGTTTGCTGCCTTTTCCACATTCTGCATCGCAGAACTGTTTACTAACAGTTCCCAATGCACAGCTTCTAACAATTCCTCTTCATGGGGCCCAAGATGAATAGAAAGAACAAGCCTGCTGCTCAGTGAGCACATATGGAGGTCTCTTTGTACCAGGCTTTGTGTTTGTGTTAACAGGCTGGGGTCTAGAAAGAAAATTCCATTCTATGAATTGTAGCAACACTTAAAGTGGTTTTCTAACCTTTATCACAAACATTTTATAGCTAAGTCTTACATGCTGTAATGGAAACTCTGGTCAACTAGCACAAGTCAAATGTGTGTGTGTGTGTGTACGTGTATGTATATACATATATACGTGTGTGCACGCATACACACACACACATGCGCACATACACACATACACATGTATAAACATGGTAGGCCGAAAAAAGTCTCTCCAGGTCTATCTATGTCTGCTCCTCAGAATGGGTGGGTGTGTCCCCTCAGAGGGAAAACGCTGAAGTGCTTAAGGAAAGGAGTTACAGAAAGAGAGGCTGACAGGAGCTTCCCAGATGTGCTAAACCATGAGCATCTTGAAAAGAAGAGAATCTTCTTGAGATTTACAGAAACACAGTAACAGAAGCAAGGCCGCACTGATGGCAGTGACTTTAGAAAGCAACACAAGAACCCTAGCTCCGAAGATGGCTTAGTCAGTAAAGGCATGAGAACCCCAAGTTGAGACTTCTAGCACCCACATAAAAGCTGGACATGAAACTATGTACCATTAACCCCAGCAATGGAAGACAGAGACAAGCGGCTTTCAGGGAGTCAGGAGCAAGTCAGTGTAGGTGGAAAGGTTAACTGCGGGCCACTGAGAGGACTTCATAGAGTAGACTGGTCTCCACATATGACTGCACGGACAAGTACACCCACACCATGTGCCCACACACACCACAGAGACAGAGAGAGAGAGAGAGAGAGAGAGAGAGAGAGAGAGAGAGAGAGAGAGAGAGAGAGAGAGAGAGCGCTAATACAACACAAATAACTAAAAAGCCAAAGGACAGTCTTCAAAGTTTTTGTCCTTGAGGGCATTTGGCAAAGCTTAGCAACACATATGGTCCTAATAGCTGGGCAGGAGAGGCGCTACTGCAGTAGGGACAGCTGCCGCTGTCTTCCTATGATGCCTCCCCCATCTAGTCCTCTCTTTACATTCTCAAACCCACAATCTTACTTGTTCTATGCTTTTAGAGACAGGGTTTCTCTGTGCAGCCCTTTGTAGATCAGGCAGGCTCACAGAAATCCGCCTCCCTCAGCCTCCCAAGTGCTGGGATTAAAGGTGTGCAGCACCACTGGTTGGCTTCAAGCCGCCAATCTTAATCTCAGAGAACCCTTTCCTAATAGGACAACCACAAATTCTTCAGTTGGTTCTGACTAGTCCAGTTTGGACCACTATCTGAATTAACCATGGTAGCCATGAAATGAGATCAGGCACCATTCTAAAAGGTCAAACTCAGCCTTAGGCCCTCTTGCAGGCTGAAAGGGCTGTCAGGCCTAGATCTCTACAAACTAAAACACAGCTGAGAATAAAGAGGCGTTTGGTCAAATGTGTCTAACTATGCTGACAGTGATTCTGGAGAGGCGTTTGGTCAAATGTGTCTAACTATGCTCACAGAGTGATTCTGGAGAGGCTTCCCCAACTGACTTAACAACACCATCCATGAATAAGTCTCTCTGCACTTCCCTCTTGGACTTAGAATTCACTTGTGAATCACCAAGATGTTGTCAAGGTCACAATGACATGGAAACAAGAGACTACGCTGTCTAAGGTGAATGTGACACCACAATGGTCAGCACGAACTTGTTTTGTTTTTGTTTTGTTTTTTTAGAAAAGGTATTGAGGCTAGTCAGGCTTTGTAGAAGCAAGTTCTGCGATATTGCTGCAAGGACTCTGACTGGATCTGAGCTCCCTGCAGTGATGAAAAGGAGCAGCACCTTGAGAACTTGTGACAGCTCCCTGAATACATGTTCCCCATCCCAGTCAGTCACAGCAACAGGGGAGAGGTGGCCTGGAGCCCCAGCCTGACACACTCCATCCTTCCCAGTGCATTTCCACATTTCCATTATCTGAAAAGCATGCATAGGCAACTGACTTTAGTTACGCATCAGAAACACCTAGCCATTAAAATTCTTCACATTTCTGTGACTCATATAAATAAGCAAAGTAGCCTGTGTTCAGAGATAATATAGATTTCTGAGTTCATTCTGGGGTCAAATTATTATAGAATTCACATACAAATAAGGGAGGTAATTCTGAAAAATCAATGTCGTGTTAGGGAGCACAACATAAAAAAGGGAAATGAACAGTCTTCATTTTTTTCTTATGACTCCTCCAGAAATCATTTATCATGTGCCCCCCTCTTTTTTTAATTAACTTGACACAAGCTGGGGTCATCTGGAAAGAGAGACCCCAATCAAGAAACTACCTCCAACAGACTGGCCTGAAGACAAGCTTATGGGGGCATTTTCTTAATTACTGATTGATGTGGGAGGGCTCAGCCCACTGCAAGCTGCCAACCAGAGGAGGTAGTTCTGGGTGGTGTACGACCAGACTGAGGGCTGGAGAAATGTCTCAGAGATTATGAGCCCTGGCTGCTGTTCCAGGGGACCTCTGGAACAGTTCGATTCCCAGCACCCACAGAGCGGTTCACAACCGTCTGTAACTCCATTCGGAAGCAATCCTAAGCAGCATTCCTTCATGGCCATTCTTTCAGTTCTTGGCTCCAGGTTCCTGCTTTGAGTTCCTGCCCTGAATGTTTTTCCATGAGGGACTATAAACTGTAAGTGGAAAGCAACCCTTTGCTTCCCAGTTTATATTTGGTCCTGGTGCTTTACAACAGCAATAGAAAGTAGAGTTTCAAGTTTCCAAGTCAATATCATCAGACATGTTTTACAGGTTTCCACTATTGTATTTTTCCTTCCTCACTTACTCCTTTCATCCCCCCTCTCCTCCTCCCCTTCCTCTACCCAGCCTTTGCTCCTTTCCTCAAGGCACTAACAGATACTATCCACGCCTTCACCCAGCTCTTTCTCTCCACTCCTGGCCCCACCCTTTCACAAACATCTTTTCAGCACACAGCCCTATCAAGAAAAAGATGTAGAGCAAATGCTTTAAAGTGTTGGGTAGTTTAAAGAAAAAAATCAACTGAAAAATAAGTTCTAAACCCCAAACCTATAGTTATTAAAAAAAAAAATTTGAAAGGGCACAGATATATACAGAAAAAAAATCACAAAGAGTAGTCTGTTGAACTAATGCAAACATACTCATAGATTTGTTCAAATGTGCATTCATTTGAACACAACACAGGTGTACATATAAGCATATCTTGGGTTACCATATAGAATTTTGTTTTTACAAAATAGATATTTATAATACATTTAATATGCTTTAATTTAGGGTAAAACGGTATATGCTACTTTCTAGATTCGTTTTTATCATTTGTACCACATACTAAAAGTATTATTGAATGTCAATTAATATAGTATAGCATCCTGTTAATATACAGTATTTTAATACCTACCATATTAAAAATACAATTCACTTACTCTAGCCATAATTTTACATACTTGGGTATTTTCCAAGAGTGTCAAATTTTAGAACACTGCTATTTAGATGGCCCAGACCAACTACAGCTTCCCGACTCTCTATGGTCTTCATTAAGTGCTATTATCCTCACCAGTGACTGCATACTGACCGTTTATCATGAACTAGTTTAAAAACTAGTTCAAAATTAGTTTAAAAACATAGTTAAAAAAAAACTATGTTTTTTAAAATGTGGTTTACTTCCTCCAGCTAACCTCCACCTCTCAGATTCCACAGCCTTCCCAGACAGACCACCAACTGGGGACCAAGTGTTCAAACATCTAAGCACTGGGGAAGAGTTTCATTCAAAGCTCAAACTAGCAACTTCATCTAACCCAGGTAAGACGTGGGGCCTACTGTACACAAATCATCTTCAATTCATTTCAGTAAGTGAAAAGCAACAGCAAATGACTAATTAGTAACTCCGACATGAAAAACACACCATAATCACAGTTTGGGTGGAGAACTCAGGCTAAAATGAGAGTGACGAGATCTTAATCACATAGGAGGACCTCATTAGAGCCTCGAGTATTTAATTGTCAGGGAGACACATTATGAGTGTCAAAAAAAAAATCCTGTGTGAAAATTAGTGCATTTCTGGATTAGAAAATGTGTGAATAGCTAGGTGTGCCAGTGAATGCACACATTTCTAAAAATATCATCAACCACACACAGTACTTCAAACAAATAAATCTGAAACTCTAAGCAACACACTGACAATAACAAGCCTGAACAGGCATGTTTAATAAGAGTGAACATAATACTTCTTCAAAGAGACCATGCATTAGAGTCTTCTTCCAACTCAACCAGGCTTTATAAACACATGTATGTTTGTATGTAAACTCACATAATCCTGTAGAAATTATAATGCAGTGATAGAGAGGAATGCCAAGGGAATTGGTTACCACAGCAACAAAATCACCACCACACCAACATATACACGTGATTTTTTTCTCATCTCTTAGGCAAGCAGCATATACAAGTGATTCTTTATTATCTATTAGGTGACCAACATTATGTTAGGTGCGTCTCAAAATTAGGTGAGCCAGTTATGTGCCAGCCACAGAGAGGAGAGCCCTTTAGGAACAGGGACCCCATTCTGCCGAATCATCTAGCTGAAAGTACAGTCTGTGGATAAGAAAATTCACTGCATACAGGACTCAAGTCAGTAAGTCTTACTAGAACACGATGTGATGTATACTCCTTGGGAAGAGACATTTTTACTTGTGTTCATTGTTGAATACCCACTACCCAAAATACTGACTAAAGGAAGTGCTCAATAACAGATATTAAACAAATGGACAACTGATCTCTCTCACACACACACACACGTTTGCATTGATGAAACTCATGAACTAAATCTCTGTACTTGGTCTCTTGATCTAAAAATCCCAAGGGTCAGAATTTAAGTTGAAAGAACTTGACTCTTCGATATGCTCAGAAGGAAAGAATTCCAAATATGGTTCCAATCCAACTTGTTTGGATCACTTATTCCTAGTAATTATCAATTTGTCATTCATGGAAAGGAGAGTGTAATGGCTGAATGCACAGACTCTGGAACAATGGTGTCTGGGTTTGAAACGTGGCTCTCTCTTTTTGTAACCTTGGAAATGCCATCTAATCCCTGTGTGCTCCACTATTTCTGTCTGAGGAACAGGGAAAATAACAGAACCTATTTCAGACGTTTGTGACCATAATTAACTACAGACTAAAGACACAAAGGAGAAGCCAGCAGTGGTGGTACAGGCCGCTGATTCCAGCACTGAGGGAGCAGTCATATCTTTGCATTTGAGGCCAGTCTGGACAACCAGGGCTATACAGAAAAACCTCATCTCTAAAAACAAACAAACAGTAAAGAAGAATAAAATATCCTTAAGTCATATCTTACTTGGGTTCCTACAACTGTGACAAAACACCATGACCAGAGCAACTCCGAGAGGAAAGGGTTTATTAGGTGTATGCTTCCACATCACTGTTCATCATCCAAAGTAGTCAAGACAGGATCTCAAACACGGCATGAACCAGGAGGCAGGATCTGATGCAGAAGCCATGGAGGAATGCTGCTTACTGGCTTGCTCCTCACGTCTTGCTCACCAAAAGGGAACCCAGCACCACCAGTTCCATGTGGCCCCACCTGCCATGGAATGGGCCCTCCCCAGTTAGTCACTAATTAAGTAATACAGGCTTGCCTACAGCCAGATCTTACGTGAGAATTTTCTCAACTGGGGTTCCTTACTTTCTAGTGACTCAGGTTTGTGTCATGTTGACATGAAACTAGACAGCACAAATTCTTTGTCAAAAATAACCAAATGCTAATACATTTTTAGCAGTTAAGAGTACGTACTGCTCTTTCAAGGGACCCAAATTTAGTTCCCAGAATTCATACTGGGCAGCTCACAACTACCTGTAACTCCAACTCCAGGGGAGCTACCATCCTCAGAGGGTGCCTGCACTCATTTATACACACCAACACAAACACACACATGATTAAAAATAAAACGAATATTTTAAAAGCCCAATTCCAAGAAATTTAATTAGCAATAAAAATAAAGGAAGGAAAGAAAGTAAGAAAGTGTTTTGTGAAGGGTTAATGATTTCATTGCTTCTCAAATCTGTTCTGGAGCCAGTATAGCAGGCAAAAAGTAATTTACATGAATGTATGGTTGGCAAAAAAAAGTATTATGAATGTACGCTTGGCAAAAAAAGTATAGAAGGGGAATATAAAATTATGCAAAAGCTTTTGAGATTAAATGAATTATACTGCTGCATATGAATCAGTGTGTTTTAAAGAAGGCATGCAGTATAAAATAGACATAGTCTTGTAGTTGATTAGATTTACACTTCCATCTTATTTAAACTATGCCACCTGGAGAATAAGATAATTCAATGCTTTTTTACATAAAACACCTTAGTTTAATATTTCGCAATGAGAACCCCTGCTTTTGAATTCAATTATGGCAAAAAAAATAAATAAAAGAAGTCTAGGAAGGAATACTCAGTGAGGGGGATGATAACTACCTGGAGAAGACACCACCTGACTAGTGGGAGATAAGGATTCAGCACAACATTTCCTAGAAAGAGAAGTGATGGAGAAGCGCAACCAAGCCTCGGAGTATTCTTCCACAAGGCAAGCACATGTTGCCTTGGCTTTTTATTTGTTTTGTATTTTTGTCCTTTGTAAATTGTCTGTCTGTCTATTTTGGTTAAAGAAGCCAAGGCTCTGTTGCACACACAATGCCTAGGAATCGCTAATTAATGCATCCTCACAGATGGTATTTTGAAAACAGAGAAACAAGAATTATGGTGCTTCATACACACCAATCCAAAGGGAGGCCAGAGAGTCTCTGTACCACTGTCAGCAAGTGCATCAAAGCACTTCTCAATCAGGGGGCTTAGCGACACCTTGGGAGCTTGGATGGGACCTGGGTGAGCTAAGGCTTCCAGGACCATCTCCTTATACCCCGAGTATCCTCTCCAGAGAACCATGAACACATCACTCTCCACTCTAACAGCCGTCTTACTAAAGTAAGAGGCAGAACAAAAAGGGCATAATTCAACTCAATATTAATTGTAGCACAGAAGGGAACGCAGAGGAAGGCTTCTTACATATAGTAAATTGTGACGCAAAAGCAGTATAACTTTCTACCCTCTGGGACTCAGAAACATACTTCGAAATGATAACAGAATGTTCTAAAGGGATACAAAACTTCCGCAACTTATGAATTATTTGATAAGTAAACTCATTTAATGAAGTTTCATTAGAGTCAAGAATTCATACAGCACAATGCATGGGGCCCATCTTCAGATGCTTGTTCTATTAACTGATGCGTGAATGCCAATAAATATTTGAACTACATGTAAATTAAAAAAAAAACAGGCAGAGGTTTATTTAAATTAGAATTCCCAATGAGGTAGATACTTTATGATTAAAAAAAAAGACTCAGTGTAGTCTTGGGTGCAGCTCAGCGGTACAACGTGATTAACATGTTTGAGGCCCTAATTTAATACCAAGAACCAAAATGTTAATCACTTGTGGAACACTTCAGATGTATTCATACGCTATTCCCCTAATTTTCATTTAACTTAAGTTATTATGTGTTCAAGGCCTTGTGGTGCCCAGTCCCCCTCATACAGGCAAATAGAATAGATAACAAAGGTGGATAATGCAGATTTTGATTTAAACAGGCAGACAACAGAAATACAGACGGAAGAATCTCAAATTCACATAATATTTTCAAGTCAGGGTAATACAATAATGTGGCAGTGGTTTGGACACTGGCGTAGAAAGCAGTAGAAAGGGGTGATATATGGGTCGGCATCTGACTAGAAGGAGCAGCCAGTCATGTAAAGATTTTGGAAAATAGGTCTTTCACACTAGGCAAATGCAAAATGGAGGGGGGGGAAGTGGAGCTCCAAGCACCCTGTGACAGGTGAAGAGGATTTAACAACACTGGGGCCCAGGGAGGTACAGCCCATGGAGGGCTGTTAAGTGCAAAGGAGATGGATCTTCATCAGAGGGAAGCTGCTCCTGCTGCTGCTCCTGCATGCATTCATGTGAGCTTGTCCGTGTGACATGTCTGTGCAAGTGTATGGTGTGTGCTTATGGAAGACAGAGGTCAATGCTGGATTATTAAGCTACTACTTTCTACCCTATTTTTTGAAAAAGGTCTCTTAAATGAACCTGAGGATTGTGGACTCAGGGACTCAGCTAGACTGGCTGGCCAGCAAGCCGCAGAAGTCTTCCTCTCCTGTCTCTGTCTCTCCAGCAGAGGGGTTATAGGTACACAGTGCTATATATGACTTGAAAACCAAACAAAACTCTTATTTTCATCTATCAAATTGGCATGTATCTTAGTTTGGGTTTCTATTGCTGTGAAGAGACACCATGACCACAGCAACTCTTAAACAGGAAAACATTTGATTGGGATGGCTCCCTTACAGCTCAGAGACGCTCAGTCTATTATCATCATAGTGGGACATGGCAGTGTGCAGGCAGACATGGTTGCTAGAGAAATAGTTCAGAGTCCTACATCTTGCAGGCAACTGGAAGTGGTCTGAGACACTGGACGGTATCTTAAGCATATATGAGAACTCAAAGCCTGCGTCCACAGTGACGCACTTCCTCCAACAAGACCACACCTCCTCCAACACCTCCTAGTGGTGCCACTCCCTCTGGGGACCATGTTCTTTCAAACCACCACAACACGCATTCTTATTTTTCACATGTTTGAGAATTTCATGAGTATTATATTTACATCATTTTCAACTGCTCCAATATTCTTCCAACTTCTCAAAAAATTCATGACCTCCTCTGCTTTAATCATTATTGTTTTACACACACACACACAAGCACACACACACACACAAGCACACGAATGTATACTTGCATATATAAATACAACTTGCTGAGTCCATTTAGTGTCACTTACATGTGTACGTGCTTAGGGCTGACCACTTGGGATTGGACAGCCTATCAGCGGGCTTGTCCACAGAGAAAACCGATTCTCGCTTTTACAGCAGTCATTAATGGCCTGTAGCTTTGCATCTGGGGGTGGGGTCCCTTATATAGATATGAATAATTTGCATTGGTATAAATCTTAATTTAGTGATACAAGTTTAAGGTCAATTTTGTTATATATGTGTGTGTGTGTGTGTGTGTGTGTGTGTGTGTGTGTGTGTGTGTGTGTGTATTTCTGATCTTAAGGCATTGTGATTGTGTAGTTCATTTAAAAATGTAATGTATAATTAAAAATATAGGTTGTTAATGGATAATCATCGATAATAATCTGATGGGGGAAATTATCAACCAATCACATCCAGTTGGGGTGTGGCTACCTAAACCCCAAGTTAGATAAATGGAGAACATAGGTGTGATCTCTCTCTCCATGTGGTGTCTTTGAACCTCCGGATCTCCCACCCTTGTAGAGTGAGTTTTTCCACTTTTTAGTCATTAAAAATACCCATTTTTATTGAACTGGCTTGGTTATTTATTTGTGCTGACCCAATTCTTCGACAATAATTAAGCTTGTAGTCATGTTAGTTAGATTTTCTAGATATACAAGGATATATTTCAGTTAGATAGGCATTCTTCATATCTTTCAAAGACAACAGAATATGGCATTTAATGTTTTAATAACTTAGGGTTTTTTGTTTTTTGGTTTTTTTCTTTGGTTTTTTGAGACAGGGTTTCTCTGTAGCTTTGGAGCCTGTCCTGGAACTAGCTCTTGTAGACCAGGCTGGCCTCACACTCACAGAGATCCTCCTGCCTCTGCCTTCCCAGTGCTGGGATTAAGGTATGCACCACCAACCGCCCAGCAGTAACTTAGGGTTTTTCATGACAATGAGACACGTCTGATCCTGGCAGCACCAATCTACTTCAAGAGGAAGATGGGCATTAAAGAGGCTCCTTAGCCATTTGGGCAAAAAAGTGCTCTTACCTAAACTGTTACATAAACTGGACACAAAGAACCCACAGAGAGAGAACTGCTAAACTTGCCTAAAGGTGAGATGATCCTTCAGGATTCCTACTTCATAAAAAAGTATGCAAAACATTCTACAAAACACACAAAAAAAGTGACTAAACTGTCTTTAAATTTTCCTGCTTCATAAAAATGTCTACTAAATACTATGGGCCTGTAGACTAAAGATGGATGCCCCAATGGTACAAAATAACTTTAAATAACTGTCCAGACAGTGAGATGTCTGTCATTTCTAGAGTTTAAAAGTTACTTATTTCTTGTTTACTTAGGTAATATTTTATCCTTCTAGAGTCTTTAATAAAGTTAAAAATGGATAGTTATAGTTTTCCTTTGTTATAATAAAAAATAAAGTAGATATAAATATGGTAACTGTAGTTCTTGCTTGATAACTGTTTTGTTATATGTAATTTTACTAAATTAAAATAAAAACCTTTTTTTTATTTAAACAGAAAAAGGGGAAATGGTGTAGGAGGTTCTTCTTTATTTCTGTTGCTTTCATTGGTTAAATAAAGAGACTGCCTTGGCCTTTTGATAGGGCAGCCCTTAGATAGGCAGGGAAAAGAACAAAATACTGGGAGAAAGACATAGAGACAGGCAACCGCCATGATTCTCCTGCCCAAGACTGATGCTGGTTAGAAGCTTTCCTGATAAACCACGACAACGTGGTGACACACAGATTATTAGAAATGTCAACTTGTCTCACAAACTCCATTACTTGTGCAGACAGTCCTTTACTGACAGGGCCACTTCCCCAAGCCCACTGTTAGGTGGATATAAGTAGGAAATGACATGACATGTTTTCTGCTGTGAGTATGGCTGCTGCTGTGTCCCAAAAAGGGTTCATATCTCGCCAACCTAGTTCACCTCCTCCACCCCCAGGTCACCCAGAGAATCAATGGACACATGTCCACCTTTCTCCTAAAAAAGTACTGTTGGAAGAGATGCAATTATCCCAAAGAAATCAGGGAAAGAAAAAAAAAACTTTGTTTTAGCCAGGCAGTAGAGGTGCACGCCTTTAATCCCAGCACTCGGGAGGCAGAGGCAGGCAGATCTTTGTGAGTTCAAGGCTAGCAGGCTCCAAAGCTACAGAGAAACTCTGTCTTGAAAAACCAAACAAACAAACAAAAAAACTTTGTTTTAATATTACTTTTGTCTAAGGCATCATTAATCTTTACAAACTTCCTTTGAATCTCATAGGGAAAAAAGAACTCCAGCAAAGGCTTTTTCAATCACACGCATTATTCTTCCAGGAGAGTTCCAGCATGCATTGAAGGCAATTAGTTTTTAAACACTAAGTCTCTATCTTGACTCCTAATCAATATCCCATGACATGGCCTCACAAAATCATAACATATTTAATACTCTTAGGATTCAAAAGGAGGGAATACACCACAATCTAATTAATTCTGACCCAATTAAAACTAATTTTGTAAAAGTTTACAATTACAAAGATCTGAGTCTTCATTCAGTAAGAAACTCTTGTTCTAGAAATGAGAAAGTATCAAAAGAAATAATTGCACAGGGAGGTAATTATTCAAGCAAATGCTGTGTAGAAATGAATTTATATAGTGCTGGATGGACTCTTACTCCAACCGGCTTATCTGTTTGTGACAGCAGAGCATCCACACAGATCTCTGCTCCCCTATGGGAGCTACTTTGAAGCTTCTTGTTCCTGTACTAATAAACAAGCTATACAAATTTGAAAATATCTCCAGTTGAAGGTTTACAATTATTTCAGTGAGTTTTGCAGCAGTTAGTGCAAAAGTATCAAATAGTAACAAAAAGTATAGACGTATACTAAAGTAATAAAAGTACAAAAAAAGCCTGAGACATCACTATCTACTAAGATTCTCAGAGAACATTGGACATCACAGACAGTGTCACCAACAGAATTTATCTGAGATTTAGAAAGTCAACTAATGAAGAGGGAAATGTTTGCCAATACTGCTTTATTCAAACATTCTAGTTACTGCCCAGCAAGGCCAAGTTTCTTAAGCAAATCTATCTGTTATCCTTGGAACCACCTCTAAGGTTCATTATCACTAACAAAAGATACTTGAAGGAAGGGGGGGGGGTGGTGTGTGTGTGTGTGTGTGCGTGTGTGTGTGTGTGTGTGTGTGTGTGTGTGTGTGTGTGAAGTGCTTGCTGGGCAAGCAAGAACCTGGGCTGAGCCAATGTTAAAAATAGCCAGGTATAGTGGAATGAACACTTCTGTAACCTTGGGGTGGAAGGTAAGTCAGCCAGCCTAGGCAAGTAATGAACTCCTGAACTTCAAGCACTCACCCGTGCACATACACCCTCCTGATATTTCAGCCACTCTAAGAATAGAGCCATAGTGTCTCTCTCTCTCTCTCACACACACACACCCCAGTTGAATGAGATGAAAAGTCAGCCACATATTTTTTTCTCAATCTGCTTTTTTATAAATATTATTTTCTTTTGGCTTGAAATGAAAGACAAATGTTGATGGAATCAATTATACTCTACGTATATGTGGTCAAGCTTTAGTTTTTAATGGAACCAGAGGCCTGAAAGTGTGTGGTAACAGAAAGAAATAATCTCTACTGTCTTGCTTAATTAAATCATTCTGAACTCCTCCTATACAGTCAAACATCAGAGGTAACAGGACTGCATTATTTGACACGCTCGGCTTTGCTGTTTCTCATTTTCCTAGCTAATCAGGCCTACTACTTAGACTATAGTACCAACTGAACAGCAGGCTGATTCAGAGACTCTCAGGACTGTGACTAAGGCTGTTATTAGGGTGCTGAAAGTTCAGGAGGATGTGACCCATTTTGCCTTAAAGTATTTATCAATCAAGAAATTTAGGCTGAAAATAAGAATCCCTGAGAAACAGTGGCTTAAATAGTGAAGCATGGTTTTGTTTTTTAATTTTTATTTTCTTCCACCCAGGGATCTAGGGGAAGAGTGTCCTAGAGGGCAGTGTTATCTCTACTGGACCCTTCCCTGCATGCTAGTGTCCACCATCTGCCTACGGCCTCATCCCCTATGATGGTTTCTACATCCTTATTTAAAGCAGCAGCAGGAGAGAGAATGAAATGAATTATTTCTAAGAGTATCACCATTTTCACTCAGGAATGGGCTCTCTCGCCTACTATCTCTCAACGTCAATGGCAAGAGGCAGTCACATGCGTAAGTCAATCATGTTTCTATTGTTTTACATGTGCACAAATTCATGGTGGGGGTGGAGGATCAGAGCTGATACCTGTAGTCTTCTGAATCCATTTGCACCTTGTTCATTGACAAAAGACACCCAGCTGAAACCAGAGCTCACAGATAGGACTAACGCAGTTAGCCATCTTGCTCTGTGGATCTTCCATCTCCACCTTTTAAGAAATGGACTTACAGGCAGGCCAACATGCTCACCCATACATTTACATGGGTGCTGAGGATTCAAACTAGGGTTGCACACATGCAGAACAGACACTTTAACCACTGAGCCAGTCTCAGGTCTTGTTTGTTGCTGGTTTTCTCATGTTTGCTTTTAAAATAGGATCTCAAGTAGCTCAGGATGACTTCAAGCTATTTCTGTAGCTGAAGATGACCTTGAACTTCTGCTCTTCCTGACTCCTGAGTTCTGGGATTACAGGTATGTCCCACTGAAGTCGATTTATATTGTACTGAGGAATTCAATCCAGAGCATCAAGCATGGTAAAACACTCTACCAATTGAGTGATATCCCCATTCCCTACACACTTGGAAGAGAATAGAAGAATGACACTGGCTAATACCTTTCGTGATTCAGCAGATATGACTAGTGTCACACCAGTTTTTGCTAAGATGAATTAATTGTGCTAATGAAAGTCTGGGTTCTGTGAGTAGGAACGACAGGGAGATGGTCACCAAGTAAACAAGGACAGTAACATATATCTCACACCCTAGAGTTGAAGGATCTATGAATAACAAAAGATCACTTAAAGGAGAAAGATTGGGGCTCAGTGGTTAAGAGTACTTGATCCTACAGAGGAACTGGTTCCCAGTATTCACATGGTGGTTTACAACCATCCATAACTCCAGTGCATGAGATTCGTTGCTCTCTTCTGACCTCTGTGGGTACCAGTCTCACATACACACATACTCAGAGAGAGAGAGAGACAGAGACAGAGATAGAGACACACACACAGAGAGAGAAATACATGCAAGCAAAACACTCATAAAATAAATAAACCTAAAATAATAAAATTTTAAAGAAGAAAAATCATAGCATACCTTTTACTTTTTTTTAAGCCTGAATACTGTGGAGGGCTGTCATGCCGTCACCTCCATTGCAAAGCCATCTCTACCCATTCTTTACCACAGTGAATGAAAAAAGGAAGATCAATCATGCTATCTCTGGAAACAGCATTCAACCTCAAACTTAGGACCTGGTTAACTCAAAATGTAACAAGAATAACAGAGCATTTCTTCTGGTTACCCTTAAAGACATTTTAAACATATATTTAAGATGTATAACCAAGGGACTGGAGAGATAGTTCCGAGGGTCTGGGTTCATCAATTCCCAGCACCACTATGGTAGTTAACAAACTTCTAGAACTCTAGTCCCCGGGGGATCTTCTGGCCTCCTGGGCACTATATGCACACAGTGTACAGGCATACAATTAGACAAACACTTATACATATAAAATAAAAATCTCAAAAAGTTTAAAAAATATATAATTAATAGCTCTAGGATTTCATGAGTGATTTAAAAGGAAGAACTTAGAAATGCTCACAAAACTGAGATCCTGTCATCAGAAATTTGTAACTATGTTGAAAGTAAGAGAGAGACCTACCCCTACTCCCTACACAAGTAATTTCTATGCTATACCAAAAACCATCACATGACCAAACCCAACTACAATATAGCTAAAGTGAAAGTGAACACTATATAAAGAATTTCTGGGGCTGGAGAAGTGGCTCAGTGGTTAACAACATGGACTGTTCTTCCAGGGGGACCCAAGTTCAATTCCCAGCACCCATATCAGGCAGTTCCAGGGGATACCCATACCTCAGGCACAGGCACATATACAGATATACACACTTGTTCCTGCAAATAAATAATAATAAAATATTTTAAAAACAATTTCCATTATGACAAGTAAATTAGTAATTTTTAAGGTTTTAAGTATTACTTCTTAAAGTTCAGCCACTACATAAACAGTGCTTTCAAATGCCTGGATCCAAAGGCTGAGACTGAGAAGAGCATCACACGCTGACAGTAGCCAGCCTTGCACCCTGAGGCACTGGCCACCCACTGTGAAGCAGTGTAGGAGCACAAGGGGGAATCACCCTCCACACCTTGGAAAGTGACTGACAATATTTAAGTGGCAATCATTTGTTGTTCAGATAAGATATTAAGAACTAAAAAGCCACACTTAAAGAATCCTAGGTCTTGTGAAAACCTGCCTCCCTCATATTGTTTACTGGTAGAAAAGAAATCCATCTAAATGAGTTTATCAAGTTACATTCTTCTCAGATGTTTAGGAATAAAATTAATCCAGTCTTGGTCTAAAAAGGAAGCAGTCCCAAGCATCAGAGAGACAAAAGAACAAACTCTAGATTCCCTCATAATGTCTCTATGCCAAGACCACAGCCCCACTATTGGGCATTTAGCAATCAAAACACACATGCAGGCTTCATCCTGATACCCTGATTCAAGACACAAAATCTGGCAAACACATGTATATACACATGCTTCACATTGATTCCTGCAGATACTGAATAAAGAAAAACAAGCCCAAGAACACAACTTTCATCCTTCCCCCACATCTCCTATGAGCTCCCTGTACTCTTGGGATCTACAGTGGGAGAAAAACAAAAAGGAGAAAACGTTTCTGCAGGCGCCAAGCCAGCCTGACTGCCCCAGGCACCCTATCGGCAAGCTGCTCTCCACTGCCCCCTAGAGGGCCTTATTATTATAGCATGAAAAGAAAAAGCTTTACAAAAGAATGGAAGTGATCTCAATCGAATGCTTATTGAGACTTACGATTTTACATTTTGATTAGCATAAAGAAATTCCTTAAACATCTTGCTAGAGATTCTATACCACGCTGAAATACCATTAATGCATACTTTCCCCCATACCAAGGTCTGGTCAATTTCCTGGGGTTTACATAGCCCCTAGGTGAACACAGTTAAATATATATGTTAAGAATGTCTTTAAGTTAAATAAAATTATGAGTCTGTGCTTCCTTTACTCGTTTATTAGAAACTGCAATAAGAGAAATGAGCTAGGTATAAGATATTAGGAAATGGTGGGGACTGTGGGAAAATGGACATTTCAGCTATTATCAATGGGGTGGGGAACTGGTTAAGCCCCAGCTGGTCACACATTATTTTAGAGATTGGGCATGCATGCGTGTGTTTGAAAGATAAGCTAGAACCTCTATGTTTTAAATGACGCATGAATTCAAACAATGGGAAGAAGAAATCGTGCCAACCATTCAATCTACCCACATCAACAGACACTTCCGTTATCAGTTCATCTGGAGCAAAGGCAGTCCCAGAGAAAAACAGAAGGAAGCCTCATCCATCTCTCCTGCAATGAGATCCATCCTATCAAAAAACCATCTGGCTTACAGGGACAGATGTAGCAGCTGTGCAATTTGAAGACTGCTTAACTCTTCCACCAGTCCTTCCTTGGGTGTTTCATCTTAATTCTGAAACAAACGAGGGGCTTTATATGGCATATTAAAGCATAAATAAATCTCCACAGTAGTCTGGGCTGTTTCTTCCTCTGTCTGTTCAGTCTGGAAGCACAAGAAATAGTGCCAATTGGACACTCGCAAGCAAGGGGTCAAGGCAATGAAACCACCTTCCCTCGTTCCCATGAGACCACTGCATTATTAATTCTCTTCTAGGGAGGGGCAGCACAGCCAAATTAATACAGCAGTTTATGCCCCAATCCCAACAATTACTTTTTTCCGAGTCCGGGTCTGATTTAAACTCCAGTCTCCTCTTCCTACTTCTCCATGGCCCTCCTTCGATCCATTTCTCTTTAGTTTAGAAATAAGGACAGGCTCTCGGTTCACATTCTCCATAGTTTACAGGACAGGTGATGGGGAATTGGCTCAGCAGAGGAGCGGGCCAGATGCCGACTCATTTTCATCTTCAGTTTAAATGCATTGTCTCATCCATGCCACCTTAACTATCACTAGTCAAATCTCTATTTCAGCAGCACAGAAAACTCCACACTATTTCCAATTCAATAGGAACCACTGAAGGTTCCTAAAGGCCGCAGAACTCCTAAGTATATAAGCAAGGCCCCGATCCCTTGAACATAGGCAAACATTTAGCAAAAATTTCCAGGAAGGCTATATCCAGTGTTCTGGAAAACAAAAAGAAAGGGAAAAAAGATTTTATCCTTCTGATCATTACAATTCATACACACACACACACAGAGTGTTTGCGCACATGTGCATGCGTGCGTGTGTGTGCATGTGTGTGTGTGTTGGTTTGTTCAGATGTGTATGTGGGTATGTATACACATGTCTGAGCATGCTGGTGGAGGCTAGTGTTCAACATAAGGTGTTTTCCTCTTATCTGTACTTCATGTGCATAGGTGTTTTGTCTGCATAGTCCGTCTGTGGGGAGTGTCAGCTTCTCTGGAACTGGAGTTACAGACAGTTGGGAGGTGCCATGTGCATGCTCTTACTGAACTCGGACCTCATCTGGTGTGCTAGGCCCCTGGACAGTGAGCTGCAAGGAGCTCCTGCTGTGCCCACCTTCCAGGCTCTGGGATTACACTCGCATTCCCATTCCCAGCAAACACTGGGGATCCAAACTCTATCATGCTTCCATAGCAAGCACTTCACCAACTGGGCTGTCTCCCTGCCCCTTCCAGCATGGCTTTTAAAGTATATATATTCGCACACAACAAAGATCCTTAAAAATCTGGCCAGTAATATTTCAACAATTTAAAATTAACTTATTCCTGAAAGAGACACAAAGCTAAATTTAAAGATCTGTGGATAGTTTTTAACCTCCAAATATTTTTTCATCAGATCCTTTCTGGGATTGTGTTAGACTCCTTTAATTTCTTCCTTGAAAATGAAACTCAGGGTTATGTCAACAGCTTCATCTAAAAGTCCCAGTTTAAAAAGCGCTGTCTTTAATTGTTCTAATAAAAGACAAATGGGATCTACATGTGAGCTGGGTTTCTCATATTAAAGTGGATACAGCCCATTTAATAAAGCATGTGCATAGGGGCACTTTTTTCAGAACCAAAAAGCCACATCCAAGAGCTGGGGACCTGAGGCACCTGGTCTAGCGGCTGGACCCCTCACTCCTCTCAATCGCTCACTGCCTTGTGGCATCAGGTCCTGCGCTCACCTGCGGGAAAGAAGGTGAGAACTGGATAAGGGGAACAAGCACTGGATCACAGACACCAGATAACATGTGTACAATTAGAAACAGTCACTGCTCTAGAACAAGGCACAGAGCTCATTAGCCTCCTCATCAACATTGCCACAGTTCCACGTGGTGAGTGGGGTGGATGAGAGTGAAGGTGGAAAGGTAAAAAGATGCAGGGGCACACATCATTAGCCCACAAAAGGAGCCTTATCGGCTCTCCTAAAATTAGACTGTACCTAGCCTTACAACCTGCCAATAAACAAGGAAAAACTCACCATAAGAACCCAGGGCTCTCAAAAGCCCATTTTCTTTCCTCAGTACCAATGGAATTAGGGCACTACTTCTCATGACAGTACTCAAGTGTTTAAATAGCAAGTCTTGCTACAACAGCACACACTGCATGGATAGCCTCAGAGATGACCAAGAAAGACTTTGACATGACAGTTTACCCAAAGCCTTAGACAGGAATAAACAATAAGTTCACACAAGTTCTTCCCCCACAGACACGACCACACAGAAAGAAAAATAATAATCTAACTTCATAGATCTGAGAGGAAACACACTCAGTTTATGCTGGAGACTATTTGGGCTTGTGATAGCAGCGTTAATAAGGATGCTAACAATATTTTCTGAGAGCCAGACACCGTGCAAGGTGAATTGCAAACATACATTACTCTGTCTAATCCTGCAGGACTTCCTGGGAGGTTACTACAATGTCTATAGCAATGCACACTCATAGGAACTATTTCTGAGAGTCATTAATACTCACATGTTCAAAGGTCACACACAGAGAGAGCTAAGAGTGCTGGGATTGAATTTAGGAAGCTGTCATGCAAACCTGTTTCTAATTGCCATGCCCACTGCCTCTGACTGGAGAAGTGTTCCTAAGGTAAGGATTCCTGTTACTCTAAAGCAACTCCAGGGTCTCAGGAAGGACTCAGAGACAGTAGGGAAAAGGAAAGACAGAGGTAATTGCTACAGATTAGTATGTAGCAATCCAGAAGCATTTTGCAGCAAGAACCAGAAGACATTTTGTGAACTTAAGCTATAAAACCACTGCTCTTAAGCTACTAAACTTAGGTTGTGAAAAAAAAGTCTTCACCAATGTGAACATTTTAGAAATATATTGCTAAGAAAAATCCAGCTCCAAGTACATTGTGTGTGTACATATTTATAGACACTATCTCTCAAACTTTTTCCTTTCCTTATTTAAGTATTTACTTCTCCAAAGGGTTTCAGATTTATTGCTTCTGTGGTGAGGAGGTAGGTTTTAATGGAATGTATTGGGGGCAGAATAGGATTTAACAGCATTTGGGTTTTTAAAAATTGTATTTATTATTATTGTGGAAGTGTGCACATGCTGCGGTGTACATAAGGAGGTCTGAGAATAGCTATGTGGGTCAGTTCTTTCCTTCAACCTTTACATAGGGACTGAACTCAGGTCATCAGACTTGCACAATAAACACCTTTACTGGCTAAGCCATTCTGCCAGCCCTTGGGCTATTTCTTAAATAAACATTTTTGGATTCCAGTATGCAAGCAGGTTCAAAAACTAGTTAGAACCAGATAGACCTTGTCCTCCTAACCAACTGTTGAGTGTGCAGCTCTACCAAAATAAAAGCAGAAGCCATCATCCTTGTTTCAGTATTAAGCTACATGCTGATGGGCACATTATGATATAGAAAGTTCTCACTTTGGCATCTTCAGTTAGTTACTGCAACAATACTTAAAATTCAGAAGATCTTTAAAAACCTATTGTGAAACAGTTCTACCTTCATGGTCTACAACAGGAAGAATTCTGACAAGAACATACTGGAGAGAGAAAGGGAGGGAGGGAGGGAGGGAGGGAGGGAG